>CAWUFW010002131.1:1935000-2090000 GCA_963921515.1 Calotriton arnoldi | reverse complement strand
GCTCAAAGGCCATTTTACATGCAAAACAGAATATGCCGTTTACGTGCTGCAATGTGAGTGTGGTCTGCGTTACATAGGCAGCACGAAATTACAGGTTTATGTAAGAATACTAAAGCACTTACATGCTATAGTTAATTCAGACCCAGCCTACCCAGGGGAAACATCGGTTACATCGCGGTCTTCACACCGCAATACCTTTACAACGCGGGCATTACAACGCAAGTCATTACAATGACTTGCGCTGGATGGCGCTCTAAGCTAAGGAATAGTATGATTTACTATTCCAACACCTTCCCTACTGTAACGTAGGCTGGAGTTGGAATAGTAAATCATACTATTCCTAAGTCCAAAGCCCTCCAGCGCAAGTCATTGTAACGACTTGCGTTGTAATGCCTGCGTTGCAAAGGTATCGCGGTGTGAACACCGCGATGTAACATCGTATATTCCCTACCCAGTAGCGAGGCACTTTAAACTGGAACACGATAACAACCTCAACTGCCTTCAATACTATGTTATAGATGCAGTTTCAGCAAACAAAAGAGGGGGCAACCGTGAAAAGAAGCTACGACAGCTAGAATCGAGGTACATTGTTGAACTCGATACCAAGTCCCCACAGGGTCTTAATATAGGTGAAGACCTCCATAATTACCTGTAATGTCCTTTTAACTAACTGGCTATCATTTTCTTTTTAATGTGTTTGCCTTTGCACTATTTATGCATATAGGCTTGATTTTTGACCAGACAGACACCTCTAAATCTCTACCTGCCATCACTGGGAGAATAGGTCTTTTTGACTCATACAATTCAGATATTTTTATAAGGGGGCTCCCTTATTATAAACTGTCCTGAATATTATTCAATCCATTTTTAACTTCTTTTCCTCTTAGCCGCAGATAAAATAAAAAAATCTTTTATTTTTATTTTATTTTTATTTTTTTTAGGACTGGGCTTTCCAGGCAATAGCAACACACACCATCTAGCACTTCTTAGACACATATAAATCGTGCACTTTAGCACTTATTTGCACGAACAGCACTGCACTTTGGAATTAAAATGCCATACTGTAGCACATTACTCGTGTCATATATGTGTATATATATATATATGTATATTTGTGTGTGTGTATATATATATATATATATATACACACACACACACACACACATATATATGCAGGGTCAAAATGCGTAATGGCTGTCAGTGCTGTTTTGAGCTGTCAATAAAGAGATAAAGTTACAGCAAACTCTTGTGGTCCGTGCTCCTGTTCTTCGAGAGGCATCGTGATTCGAGCGGAGTGGTGCAGACATATATATATATATATATATATATATATATATATATATATATATATTCACTGAAAAAACCATAGGTTTCAGGCACGTTATAGTTAGAAATTTGCATTTAAAAAACCTTTAAAAATCACTGAAAAAACCATAAGGTTTTAGGGACAGTTATAGTTAGTTGGACATTGCACTCGTACAAAACCCGTGAAATTCCCCCGTTATAGTTAGTTCAGGTAACTATAACTCGCGCTCCGCAATGCACTGCTGATGACGTCACATATTACATCACTCATGACATGGTCAGTGACATCACTGATGACATCACTGATGACATCACTGATGACATCACTGATGACATCATCCAGTGACTGTGTGTTTGTGTAAAGTTTAAATATGTTTAATATATATAGGGAAAGGCGTATTGAAGAATGAGTGGGTGTAGAAGTGTCTGAATGGATGATTTAGTAGGTGCGTGACTGAGTCTACAAGTGAGTGATTAAACGTATCTTACTGGATGCATGGGTGAGTGACTAAACTGTGTGAATGTCTGTATCCGTCTGTCTGTTGTTGTGTAAGCAGCTGCATGGGTTTCTGACTAGCTAAATGAGTGTCTATATGGGTTATGGATTGGTTCTCTGAGTATCTGTATGGGTGCCTCAGTGTTTGTGTGGGTGGGGTGAGTGTGACTCTGTGCATAGATGTGTGAGTGGGTGATTCACTGGGTGCATGGTTTCAAGAGTGCGTCTGTGATGGACTGTATGGGTGGGTGAGTATGGGTGTGTTAGTGATTGAATGTATATCTCAGTGGTACATGTGTGAGTAACTACATATGTGAAAGGCAGTATATATGTGTGTTGGAGTATATAAATGGCTATAAGTGAGAGTGTGTGATTGTGAGAGTGGATATATGGATGAGTGTGTGCTTGCATCAGTGATTGCATAGGAGCGTAAGAATGTGCTAGTATTTTTATGAGTAAGTGAGCTGGTGTGTATAACTGTATAGGTGAGTAAATTGGAGTGTGATTAATTATTTGCATGACTGACTAGGTGTGTGAGTACCTCTATGGATGAGTTGCGTTGTGTGAGTGTTTATATAGGTGTATGAGTGCATACGATAGTCCTGTACTGAGTGACTGTAAGTATGAGTGACTGTACGGGTGAGTGAGTAGATGTGTGTGTGTAGACCTAAGAATCAGTGAGTGGGTATGTACTTATTGGTATTGGAGTGTGTATGGTTTTGAGAATGGCAGTCTGTAATTTAGAGTGGGTGTTTCAAAACTTATATTAGGGTGTGAGAAGATGCATTAAATTCTCACATGGATGATGTCATCAGTGATGTCATCAGTGATGTCATTTGAGATGTCATCAGTGATGTCATCAGTGATGTCACTGACCATGTCATGAGTGATGTAATATGTGACGTCATCAGCAGTGCATTGCGGGGGCGCGAGTTATAGTTACCTGAACTAACTATAACGGGGGAATTTCACGGGTTTTGTACGAGTGCAATGTCCAACTAACTATAACTGTCCCTAAAACCTTATGGTTTTTTCAGTGATTTTTTAAGGTTTTTTAAATGCAAATTTCTAACTATAACGTGCCTGAAACCTATGGTTTTTTCAGTGAATTTCAAAGGTTTTGTAAATGCTAATTTCTAACTATAACGTGTCTGAAACCTATGGTTTTTTCAGTGAATTTCAAAGGTTTTTTAAATGCTAATTCCTAACTATAACATGTCTGAAACCTACGGTTTTTTCAGTGAATTTCAAAGGTTTTGTAAATGACAATTTCTAAATGTATTAATTGTTATATTTATTTTTTTAATACTGATTTACTACATTTTTAGAAACAATTTTTTTTACATATTTTATTTTTTAAATTACATTGTAATTACATTATACATTACAAAAATACTTTCTCAGAATGAATTACTTTAGTTTAAATACTTTGCACATAGGCAATAGACTTTTAAGTACAGTAGTTACAGTTGTTGCAATGGGCAACACATTTTCAAACACAATGCAACATTCAGCTCAATGTGAATTTCTAGTTAAATGCAATTAGTTACTTTATGGATTACTTTTCTAACCACAGGACTGGATCCTAGATTCAGTCCTGGGACATCTCCTGTAAACAGTTGAGTAAAAGCGTTTTGGTTACATTAGTGATTTTTAAGGAATATTATTGTATTTTAAAAGTTGACACTTAGAAACTTTTTCTCATAGAATCACCAATGTTATCCTATGGAAGGAAATTCACTTAGCAGGTAAAAACTGTTATCATTACTTTTTCTTACTCAGTGTTGGATCCTGGATCCAGCACTGGTGCATCTCCTGTAAACAGTTGAAAGAATGCGTTTAAGTCATACAGGCGATTTTTAAGGAATATTTGTAGTTTGTGAAAATCGACACTTTGAAACTTTTCTGCTGAAAACCAGACAATGGATTCCTATGGAAGAAAATATAAGTTACTGGTAAGTACGGTTAAAACTACTTTTCAGGGTCAGTGCTGGGCTAAAAGATGCAGCTCTGAGGTCTCTCCTGATAACAGGTGAGTAAATCGGAATTCGTATTTCGGCTGATTTTAGAGGAATATTTTAAAGTTCCAAAACTCCACACTTAGAAGAATTTCCAAGTGAAACCAGTCAATGTTAGCCTATGGAAGGAAATTCAAGTTACTGGTAAGTACGGTTAAAATTACTTTTCAGGACCAGTACTGGGCTGAAAGATACAGCACTGAGGTCTCTCCTGATAACAGGTGAGTAAATCGGAATTTGTATTTCGGCTGATTTTAGAGGAATATTTGTATGTTTCAAAAATCAACACTTAGAAACTTTTTCAGCAAAAAGCAGACAATGATATCCTATGGAAGGAAATTCAAGTTACTGGTAAGTACGGTTAAAATTACTTTTGAGGATCAGTACTGGGCTGAAAGATGCAGCACTGAGGTCTCTCCTGATAACAGGTGAGTAAATCGGAATTCGTATTTCGGCAGATTTTAGAGGAATATTTGCACAATGGTGAAGGTAGGGGGCGGGGCCTGAGGTGACATCTGTGCAAACGCGCCCCGTGGCGCGTTTTAAGTTGGGGGATTAAGTCCCCTTGAATCATGAGGGTCCCTAGGGGCCAACTAGCCCACCAGGAACCTCCAGTATGCGCCAGGGGCTGCGTTGCAGAGACGTGTAGAGGGGCCACACCCCTTTTACACCTCTCTGCAACGCAGCTCTGTGGCGCTTTCTGGATGTACCTGTTGGGCTAGTTGGCCCCCAGGGACCCTCAGGATTGAAGGGGATTTAATTCCCCATCTTAAAACGCGCCACGGGGCCTGTTTGCACACATGTCACCTGAAGCCCCGCCCCTCCCTTCACCACTGTGCAAACGCGCCCCGTGGCGCGTTTTAAGTTGGGGGATTAAGTCCCCTTGAATCCTGAGGGTTCCTGGGGGCCAACTAGCCCACCATGTACCTCCAAAAAGCGCCACAGAGCTGCGTTGCAGAGAGGTGTATAAAGGGGCGTGGCCTCTGTACACCTCTCTGCAACGCAGCCCCTGGCGCATACTGGAGGTTCCTGGTGGGCTAGTTGGCCCCAGGGACCCCCAGTATTCAAAGGGAATTACTTCCCCATCTGCAAACGCGCCAGGGGCGCGTTTGCAGAGTGGTGAAGGAAGGGGGCGGGGCCTGCGGGACGATCGTTTTTTTTTTTTTTTTCCTGAAGGGGGGCTGTGTGGCCCCCTTCCTTTTTCTTATTTTTGGGCACTGGGGACCCCATCCCCCAGGGCCTTACCCCCTTTTTTTTTTTTAAATTAAAAAAATATATATTTCTGGGGAGGGGGGCCGCGTGGCCCCCTCCCGAGCCACTACTTGCCCCGGGGACCCCATCCCCCGGGGCCTGGCCTCTGGTTGGGGACTGTGGGGGGTCCCCAAACCCCCCACAGTCCCGCCGGCTCCCCGTGTCCTATGGGAGCCGGCATTGCTTTACACATGGGGAGCAGCTAACATGCTGCTCCCCATGTGGAAAGCAATTGTCTTTGGATATTGGAAGCGAGAGCAGGTTTCCCTGCTCTCTCTTCCAATATCCAAAGCAGTTTGCAATGACAGGACGGGAGCCGCGAGGCTCCCGTCCTGTCATTGCAAACAGCAGTGTCCCGGGGGTGGGCACCCCGGGACACTGCAGGAGCCGGCCCTGGGGGTGGCGGTCCCCAGGGCCACCACAGGCTCCAGGAGGGGGCCGCGCGGCCCCCTCCCCACATCAGCACAGCCCCGGGGAGGTGTTGGTCCCCGGGGCTTCGGGGTCCAAAACGGACCCCCATTTTAATTTGTTAGTGCCCCGGGGAGGTGGCGGTCCCCGGGGCGTGTGGGGGGGCTCGAGCCCCCCCCCACACAGGAAAAAAAAAAAAAAAAAGAAGCCCCGGGGAGGTGGTGGTCCCCGGGGCTGCGGGAGGGCTCAGAGCCCTCCCGCACCATTTTAAAAGAAAGCCCCGGGGGTGGCAGTCCCCGGGGCTTGGGGGCCCTTAGAAGCCCCCATACATAAAATAAACACCCCCCAGCATGCCTCCGGGACTTGGGCCACCCGGGGGCAAATTAACATCGAAGCGCGGGAGACCGCCGATTTTTTTTTTTTTTTTAAAAATGCTTTTTTCTGCCCAGGGGGTCCTTATGGGACCCCCTGAGCAGACCTAGGGGGTCAGGGTGTTTCTACCCTGCCCCCTTTGTGCGCTTTGCGCACTTGTTTCTGTCCCTTGGTTCTACCGAGGGACAAAATGGCTGCCAACATTTCCTGAATCGGAATGTTGACAGCCAGCTGACAGCCAATTAACATGCAGCTCGTGATCGGGACGGTGCGCGCAGGGTGCGCTCAGGGTGCGCGGATCCTCCGTGCCCATAGATATATATGTACTTTTACTTTTGATTTTCTCAGCAACTACTGAACCATTTAACAAAAAGGGTTCTTTCTGAACCAAGAACTACCTCTTTGCCAAATTTGGTGTAATTCCGTTCAGCAGTTCGGGCTGTAGCCGTGTCTAAAGTTTCCTATGGAAAAATGAATGGGGAAAACGCGTTTTGGGACCCCCCTTTTTTCTCGGCCCCCGCTTGACGAATCACCCCGAGACTTTCAGGGTAGGAGCGGACCGGAGCGCCCCACAAAGTTTGAAAATTTTGCGAAGATACGTCAACCGGCAAGAGAGTTATTTCAAATAGAATGTCGCGGATTTCCTATGGAAAATAGGTTCTAACTATAACTATCTACTGGCGACCGCCAGTAGATAATATATACAATTGCTTTTCCACACGGGGAGCAGCATGTTAGCTGCTCCCCGTGTGGAAAAGCAATGCTGGCTCCCTTAGGACACGGGGAGCCGGCGGGACTGTGGGGGGTTTGGGGACCCCCCCACAGTCCCCAACCAGAGGCCATGCCCCGGGGGATGGGGTCCCCGGGCAGTTTTCGGCCACGGGAGGGGGGCCACGCGGCCCCCTTCCAGTTTAATTTTAATAAAAAAAAAAAAAAAAAAGGGGGTAAGGCCCTGGGGGATGGGGTCCCCAGGGCCCAAAAATAAGAAAAAGGAAGGGGGGCCACACAGCTCCCCTTCAGGGGAAAAAAAAAACAAACAAAAAAAAAACGATCGGGCCGCAGGCCCCGCCCCCTTCCTTCACCACTCTGCAAACGCGCCCCCTGGCGCGTTTGCAGATGGGGAAGTAATTCCCCTTGAATACTGGGGGTCCCTGGGGGCCAACTAGCCCACCAGGAACCTCCAGTATGCGGCAGGGGGCTGCGTTGCAGAGAGGTGTACAGAGGCCACGCCCCTTTATAACCCTCTCTGCAACGCAGCTCTGTGGCGCTTTTTGGAGGTACATGGTGGGCTAGTTGGCCCCCAGGAACCCTCAGGATTCAAGGGGACTTAATCCCCCGCGTTTGCACAGTGGTGAAGGGAGGGGGCGGGGCTTCAGGTGACATGTGTGCAAACAGGCCCCGTGGCGCGTTTTAAGATGGGGAATTAAATCCCCTTCAATCCTGAGGGTCCCTGGGGGCCAACTAGCCCAACAGGTACATCCAGAAAGCGCCACAGAGCTGCGTTGCAGAGAGGTGTAAAAGGGGTCTGGCCTCTCTACACGTCTCTGCAACGCAGCCCCTGGCGCATACTGGAGGTTCCTGGTGGGCTAGTTGGCCCCTAGGGACCCTCATGATTCAAGGGGACTTAATCCCCCAACTTAAAACGCGCCACGGGGCGCGTTTGCACAGATGTCACCTCAGGCCCCGCCCCCTACCTTCACCATTGTGCAAATATTCCTCTAAAATCTGCCGAACTACGAATTCGGATTTACTCACCTGTTATCAGGAGAGACCTCAGTGCTGTATCTTTCAGCCCAGTACTGGTCCTGAAAAGTAATTTTAACCGTACTTACCAGTAACTTGAATTTCCTTCATAGGCTAACATTGACTGGTTTCACTTGGAAATTCTTCTAAGTGTGGAGTTTTGGAACTTTAAAATATTCCTCTAAAATCAGCCGAAATACGAATTCCGATTTACTCACCTGTTATCAGGAGAGACCTCAGTGCTGCATCTTTTAGCCCAGCACTGACCCTGAAAAGTAATTTTAACCGTACTTACCAGTAACTTATATTTTCTTCCATAGGAATCCATTGTCTGGTTTTCAGCTGAAAAGTTTCAAAGTGTTGATTTTCACAAACTACAAATATTCCTTAAAAATCGCCTGTATGACTTAAACGCATTCTTTCAACTGTTTACAGGAGATGCACCAGTGCTGGATCCAGGATCCAACACTGAGTAAGAAAAAGTAACGATAACAGTTTTTACCTGCTAAGTGAATTTCCTTCCATAGGATAACATTGGTGATTCTATGAGAAAAAGTTTCTAAGTGTCAACTTTTAAAATACAATAATATTCCTTAAAAATCACTACTGTAACCAAAACGCTTTTACTCAACTGTTTACAGGAGATGTCCCAGGACTGAATCTAGGATCCAGTCCTGTGGTTAGAAAAGTAATCCATAAAGTAACTAATTGCATTTAACTAGAAATTCACATTGAGCTGAATGTTGCATTGTGTTGGAAAATGTGTTGCCCATTGCAACAACTGTAACTACTGTACTTAAAAGTCTATTGCCTATGTGCAAAGTATTTAAACTAAAGTAATTCATTCTGAGAAAGTATTTTTTGTAATGTATAATGTAATTACAATGTAATTTAAAAAATAAAATATGTAAAAAAAAAATGTTTCTAAAAATGTAGTAAATCAGTATGAAAAAAATAAATATAACAATTAATACATTTAAAAATTGTCATTTACAAAACCTTTGAAATTCACTGAAAAAACCGTAGGTTTCAGACATGTTATAGTTAATAATTAGCATTTAAAAAACCTTTGAAATTCACTGAAAAAACCATAGGTTTCAGACACGTTATAGTTAGAAATTAACATTTAAAAAACCTTAGAAATTCACTGAAAAAACCATAGGTTTCAGGCACGTTATAGTTAGAAATTTGCATTTAAAAAACCTTAGAAATTCACTGAAAAAACCATAAGGTTTTAGGGACAGTTATAGTTAGTTGGACATTGCACTCGTACAAAACCCGTGAAATTCCCCCGTTATAGTTAGTTCAGGTAACTATAACTCGCGCCCCACAATGCACTGCTGATGACGTCACATATTACATCACTCATGACATGGTCAGTGACATCACTGATGACATCACTGATGACATCATCCATGTGAGAATTTAATGCATCTTCTCACACCCTAATATAAGTTTTGAAACACCCACTCTAAATTACAGACTGCCATTCTCAAAACCATACACACTCCAATACCAATAAGTACATACCCACTCACTGATTCTTAGGTCTACACACACACATCTACTCACTCACCCGTACAGTCACTCATACTTACAGTCACTCAGTACAGGACTATCATATGCACTCATACACCTATATAAACACTCACACAACGCAACTCATCCATAGAGGTATTCACACACCTAGTCAGTCATGCAAATAATTAATCACACTCCAATTTACTCACCTATACACACCAGCTCACTTACTCATAAAAATACTAGCACATTCTTACGCTCCTATGCAATCACTGATGCAAGCACACACTCATCCATATAGCCACTCTCACAATCACACACTCTCACTTGTAGCCATTTATATACTCCAACACACATATATACTGCCTTTCACATATGTAGTTACTCACACATGTACCACTGAGATATACATTCAATCACTAACACACCCATACACACACTCACCCACCCATACAGTCCATCACAGACGCACTCTTGAAACCATGCACCCAGTGAATCACCCACTCACACATCTATGCACAGAGTCACACACACCCCACCCACACAAACACTGAGGCACCCATACAGATACTCAGAGAACCAATCCATAACCCATATAGACACTCATTTAGCTAGTCAGAAACCCATGCAGTTGCTTACACAACAACAGACAGACGGATACAGACATTCACACAGTTTAGTCACTCACCCATGCATCCAGTAAGACACGTTTAATCACTCACTTATAGACTCAGTCACGCACCTACTAAATCATCCATTCAGGCGCTTCTACACCCACTCATTCTTCAATACGCCTTTCCCTAAATATATTAAACATATTTAAACTTTACAGAAACACACAGTCACTGGATGATGTCATCAGTGATGTCATTTGAGATGTCATCAGTGATGTCATTTGAGATGTCATTTGAGATGTCATTTGAGATGTCATTTGAGATGTCATCAGTGATGTCATCAGTGATGTCACTGACCATGTCATGAGTGATGTAATATGTGACGTCATCAGCAGTGCATTGCGGGGGGCGCGAGTTATAGTTACCTGAACTAACTATAACGGGGGAATTTCACGGGTTTTGTACGTGTGCAATGTCCAACTAACTATAACTGTCCCTAAAACCTATGGTTTTTTCAGTGAATTTCAAAGGTTTTTTAAATGAAATTTCTAACTATAACGTGTCTGAAACCTATGGTTTTTTCAGTGAATATATATATATATATATATATATACATACACACACACACACACACACACACACACACACGCACACATACATATATACACACAATATGACGTGTTTGCTATCACTGCTGATAAATGATCATGTACTCAATATATGATTGGATACTTATTAGAACTCATAGTTACGCCCTTCTGCGTTTTTTAGAATAAAATGTTGTAACCAACTTCTTCCTTTGGGCACTTGGTTGAACACTTGGGCAGCCAACTGTCTCCTTGTCATGGTAATAAACCTTTATCTATGTGCATCGTCTGATGGTTTTGTGTTTGGTTCAATTTAGGCTTCTACATTTATTGTAGAGAATGCTCAGATCCTGGACCTGATATAGACTACAGCCGCCGTTCCCACCCTGTTCGGGGTGCTTGACCACTCTGCTGCCTCCAGTGCCCCTGATTGTTGCACTGAGTGCTGTCATGAGTACATATCATCTCCCTGGTCTGTTCCAGCTTCTGGCTTTTCTGCCATCCTTCCCTCCATGCACATGGATTTGGCTGCTGGAGTTACTTTTCTTGTTTGTATTCCTTTCGGTTGTGTGGCCTTTGTGGCTTTGGTTATATATTGTGTCATCTGCCATGGAAGGGACAATTGTATTATTGGCACCTCTGCTTTGCGTTCTGAGTTTGTGGATCTTTGTGAAGTACGCCCCGAGTCAGGGGTGGCTGAGGAGCAGTGCTAGTTTGACCTTGGATTCTGGTCTGTGCAGCTGGTTGTGCTGCAGGTGCTGGTCATACACCAACGGTTTCCTTGTGGCCATTGCAGGATGGTGGGGGTCCGTCCAGTCCAACAAGCAGGAGTGCGCTGCTGGTTCTCTATCTCCTACCTCGGCCTATTTTTTGCTGGGTCATGGATGCCTAGGCCCTAGGAGGGGGGCCTCCGGTTGTCCCCAGGGGCGGTTTGCCTTGTGGACAAGAGGTGAGTGATATAAGTGATCTACATGACATGTGTCATAGTGATATGTGTCATAGTGATATGTGTCATAGTGATATGTGTCATAGTGATATGTGTCATAGTGATATGTGTCATAGTGATATGTGTCATAGTGATATGTGTCATAGTGATATGTGTCATAGTGATATGTGTCATAGTGATATGTGTCATAGTGATATGTGTCATAGTGATATGTGGCATAGTGATATGTGGCATAGTGATATGTGGCATAGTGATATGTGGCATAGTGATATGTGGCATAGTGATATGTGGCATAGTGATATGTGGCATAGTGATATGTGGCATAGTGATATGTGGCATAGTGATATGTGGCATAGTGATATGTGGCATAGTGATATGTGGCATAGTGATATGTGGCATAGTGATATGTGGCATAGTGATATGTGGCATAGTGATATGTGGCATAGTGATATGTGGCATAGTGATATGTGGCATAGTGATATGTGGCATAGTGATATGTGGCATAGAGATATGTGGCATAGTGATATGTGGCATAGTGATATGTGGCATAGTGATATGTGGCATAGTGATATGTGGCATAGTGATATGTGGCATAGTGATATGTGGCATAGTGATATGTGGCATAGTGATATGTGGCATAGTGATATGTGGCATAGTGATATGTGGCATAGTGATATGTGGCATAGTGATATGTGGCATAGAGATATGTGGCATAGAGATATGTGGCATAGAGATATGTGGCATAGAGATATGTGGCATAGAGATATGTGGCATAGTGATATGTGGCATAGTGATATGTGGCATAGTGATATGTGGCATAGTGATATGTGGCATAGTGATATGTGGCATAGTGATATGTGGCATAGTGATATGTGGCATAGTGATATGTGGCATAGTGATATGTGGCATAGTGATATGTGGCATAGTGATATGTGGCATAGTGATATGTGGCATAGTGATATGTGGCATAGTGATATGTGGCATAGTGATATGTGGCATAGTGATATGTGGCATAGTGATATGTGGCATAGTGATATGTGGCATAGTGATATGTGGCATAGTGATATGTGGCATAGTGATATGTGGCATAGTGATATGTGGCATAGTGATATGTGGCATAGTGATATGTGGCATAGTGATATGTGGCATAGTGATATGTGGCATAGTGATATGTGGCATAGTGATATGTGGCATAGTGATATGTGGCATAGTGATATGTGGCATAGTGATATGTGGCATAGTGATATGTGGCATAGTGATATGTGGCATAGTGATATGTGGTGTTTCAGATGTGTTTCCTATGTTTTTTTATTATGCTTGGACGTTATCATTTTTGCTGCACTGTTCTGTGTCTCCTTTGACCTCTTTCAGATCAGGGTTCTTCTATCTTCATGGTGAGACCTTTCAATTTTGGGGTATTTCTTACCATCTTGTTGAACTGACAACATGTTGCTGTTATTCTTACCATGAAATTGTCCATGCTGTCTCAGGGCTATAAAACGTTTTAGATGATGCATTGAATCTATTCCCTTGTTGCCTTGTTTTGCATTCTGCTTGGGGTTGGGATCATCTTGCTTGGGTTGTTCCTGACATTTTTTGCTGATCTGTCAATACTATGCTGTTTTTCTGACTATGACATTGTTTGCACCATTGTGATTCCAGTCACATTTGCTATCCTCTGATGATCATTGACATGGTATTATCACATAATGCCTGTAGGGTTTAAAGATTTCCTGGTGTTTTTTGTTATACTGTATGCTATGCGCAACTTGTCTTATCCTTCCATTACTCCTGTCCCAGGAGTAGAACCCTAGGGATGGTCACCCACTTATTTGTATTTTATGTGTATGAATCTGTGAATACATGTAGAGTTCACCTATCTGCACAAACCTGGGTGTTATACTGGCTGTGGATTCAGTCGTTTCATTTGCAGTCACCGGCAAACTCTCCCAAGGGAGCGGATCGCAAGGGATTGCAAATATTGACCTCATTCTCACTTTCCTGTCCTCTTAATTCGGCTGAAAGGAGGCCGGTTTCCGCATGTCACCAGCACCTGCCAGATCTTGTCTCTCCTCTCACTTTTGAATGCTTGTGGTGAACCTAGAAGTAAATGAAATGTCCAGATGACTGTCGTAGTGCACGATCTGCTTCAATTAACACAACAAGCCGCTGGCTGATGGACCTCGTAAGGTGCTTCTGAGTGTAGTGTTCTGTTTGTTTGTTCTCATTTTGATACCTGGGGTATGAGCAGTAAAACACTTTACCGACTCCTTTTATGTCAGTTTGTCCAGTACAATTGAACTGTTTGTAACGCCATAGGGCTAGCCGCTTTCACACCAGCACAATTGGTAATCCACTGAGTAAAAGAGAACTAGTTACCAGCCGCCCCTCGCCACTCAAAGATTCCCTGGCCTTACAAGTCGCTTCTCAAAATGGCCTTGGCGCTTTACTATACATTCAAAAATGGCACGCTTTGACAGCTAAAAGACCAGATTTACAGTTTCCCCTGATGGGCAGTTATGATATTGTGACTGTCTTAATTTTAACACATATTGATTCTGAAAGGAAAGAAAATAAGGCCTTTTGAGTGGGAGTCCTTCTGGATGTGGGACACAATGTTGTGGGAATTGAGGGTAACTAGCGACGTCAAGAACAAGGTCCATAAGGAATTGTTGGAATTAAAGAATCGTTTTTTGCATAGTAAACTAGAGAGAAAAGAGATGGAGAATTGGGGAGGGGGGGGGCGACAGGAGAGGGAAATGGAGAGAACACCAAATGGAGGTAGTCTGGGTGTTTCTGTCTATTCCTGTGGCAAGTGCACAGCTACAGGATGAGACAGATGAGGGAGAACCTGTGTTAGAAGACATAATAATGGGATGGATGAGAACAACACCCACTGTCCCCTACAAACATGTATATGAGGCTCTGGACACAGGCACACTACCAGCGAAGTTGTCTTTGCTCGAAGCAGCAAACCATGACTTTGCACAGAAATTGGAGGAAGTTACTAAAATAGACCTTGGTAACATCTCAAATGTTCTTTCACTTCGAACGATAAGACAGGAAATAACTCACACAGCATTGAAACACGATGAGACGGGTTAAGATAGAAAAAGAATGTAGGTAAAAAGCAATAAAAATGCAGACCATTAAATTAAGTAACCCTGTCTAGTGACAACTGTTTGAGGATGACTCTACAGACGTCAGTTTAGACTGTAAAGGCTGGCATGACTTAATTTGGGAAATGTGTACCTATGTCAAACTTACAATACACGACATAGTCACCTCGGAAGAAGCATGCAGCACGTCAAGTACACACTCAGAGGAAGGGCAGTCAAAGAGCAGCAGATCATTCCCAGGTTCCGAGAGTGCCTCACCTGCATGCTCCCCATGCGGAGGAAGATGTTTCTAAAAAGCGACAGGGCAAAATGCCCATTTCTATTAAAGGATCTGGTAGATGGCAGATTGCAGTTTAGTGACTTCATAGAGAAAAATAACAGATTCTATCAAGAAGCTGTGTTATCTTTAGTGTGAACACATTTTATGGACGAGTGGCCCCTATCACACACAAAATATGCCCAGCACCTTAATGTCCTGGACCCGCCAACCACCACGGCCGGCGTACCAGACTCTCCACAGCACTAGTACTAGATTCCCCTCTCTTACATAGGAAATACAATTGGGATACATCGAAGTTTTTGTTTTGTGGAATTAGACTTACCATCCTGGGACAAAGCAAAGATAACAAATATTACAGTATGCCATCAGCAAGTTGTGCCAGTGGAGGAAATTTGTCGCCTCTAGCAGTCATCCAGGTAGCAAAAACAGTAGCACCCCAGACTTCTGCATACACAGTACTTACGAAACCCATGCTCATGATGCCCCTACGTGAGGTGCCTTCCACACATCCACAGTCAAGGGATGACCAGGCCACTACGACCTACATACATGTGCCTTGGTCTAGAGCAGATCTCATGTCTTTCACAAAAGTTTTCCCAATACTGCGACAGGAGCCATATAAATGGTATGCAGAATTGAACAGGATAGTGGCCATGGGCGGAATATTGTGGAAAGACTTGGATATTCTGTTCAAAATCATAGTACCCAAGGATTTAAGGGAAGACTGTAAGAAAGCAACAGAATGGCCAGAGAAGAAACCAAATAGGGGAGATGGGGGGGGGGGGGTCAGGTAAAGAGGTAGAAGAAAAATACAAGGAAGTTATAAAGCACTTGAAGTTTAAGGTGCCGGAGGACAAGGTGGATTGGTCAAAGATAGTGAATACTAAGCAGGAAACGCATGAAAGTGTGAATTCCTGTTATGACAGCCTCATGCAGGTCTACCAGAAGAATAGTGTATGCGAAACCCCCTGAGCCACTCTTGGGTACACAAGTAATATCAATCGGCGTGACAGGACAACCAGTAAATGAATATTTGACACAACCTTCGGAGCTAGTGGTAGATCCCATGAATGTTCAACACCAATTCGTCCTTAGCAGATGCTGCCCTGTAAACTGCTGGGCAGAGACCAGCTGTGCAAGCTACAATGCACCATCCATTGTTCACCATTGGGTTTTTTTTCTGGAGAGTAGGGCAAATGAACTGATGCTACAGGCATTCACGAGGTGTGCGGAACCTCTGGTACCACCTTAACTGCAGGACTCTGTTCCAAACAATGTCTGGGCACATGGTCCAAATGATGTGGGGCAGGTATTGGATTATCCCCCATAGAACTTAATCTCAAGCCAGAGGCACCACTACCACGAGTTCACAAACAAACAAAAACCCAAGGAGGGGAAAGAAAGGCATGGCCCCAGTGATCAAGGACCTCCTTCAGAAGGGCATAATAAGAGAGATACGATACAGTCCATTCAACACGTCTATATTACCTGTGAAGTAGACCTCCAAGGGACTGGATGGGGCCCCTGTATATAGATTTACCTGTGATCTTCGCGAATTGAACAAAATAATGATCCCTTCATTTCCTGTGGTTCCAAATCCAGCCACCATCCTGTATGAAATCCCTGTGACAGCTACCCACTTCACAGTGTTGGATCTTAGCTCCACATTTTTCACAATTCCCCTTCATTCTAATAGCCAGTATCTTTTTGCATTTTTGACCCCTGGAGGGAAAAGATATACCTGGGAAACGTTACCTCAAAGGTATACAGAGTCACCATCCATTTTTTCCAACGCCCTAAAAACAGATTTAGATTTTCTGGAATTGCCCATGGGCTCTACCTTAATTTAGGGAAAAGGGAGGTTGCTCGCTGTGGGTGCTGGCACAGAAGCAAGGATCTTTCTATCAACCAGTAGCTTACCACTCTGCCACTTTAGACCCCATCACAGCAGCCCTCCTGCCGTGTTTGAGGGCCATGGCGGCGGCAACTCTAGGGGTGCAATCTGCAGTGGATACCTTATTAACAACCACCAAGACCCAGCAACTGACAAATGTGTGTCTCACCAGTTACGAGTGGACCCTGTTGTCACCGCACATTGCTATAAAAAGGTGCACCACCCTGAACCCCACCTGCCTATTGCCCACTAATGATGTGATAATGAAGACCCCTCGACTGATGATGCTGTTCACGATTGTGTGCTCGCAACTGAAAGACACACTAAGGTGCGACCAGAACTTAGGGACACACCATCCCCAACTGACGATGGGGATATATTTGTAGATGGTTCCTGCATCAGGGATGGTACAGGAACACTGCAGGCCTCCTATGCAGTGGCCATTGCCCAGAATTAGCTGGAGGGGGGAAGGCTCACAACAGCTCAGAGTGCTCAGGCTGCAGAACTTATGGCACTAACAAGGGCAAACAAACTACAAAAAACAAGATTGGGGAGTGAAGAGGTAGTGTCCTGCGTGGACACTGGAGGTGGATACGTCCTCCTCTAAGAATCTGTAATCAAACAAAGGGATCCACCTTTAAGGAGGGTTCTCTTAATAGAGTGTCTTACTGTGTCAAGAAAGTGTGTTTCCTATCTCGGGTTGGATGCACACCGTGTTTGCTTAAATACCCCTCACACACCAAAAGGGTCCTTGGTGTCATGCTTCATCATAGGGATCTTCCCGCCCCGCTGCGGGACGGGGCGTGCTACGACCTGTGACTATGCGGGAGCACTGATCTTACAGTACTATGTGTTGTGTGGGGGTAATGAATGGAAGGGTCTAGAGTGAATGCAAGAAGTGAATTTAAAAAGGACCTGGCCTCATGGACTTAAGAAACTTTAATAGGTCATCGAGGCTGGACCTGTTAAAAAATGGTGGTTCGGAGTTATTCTATGTGTAATGTGTGGATACTCCTAGTAAGACAACATGTTTCGAAGCATCAAGGCTTCTTCATCAGGACTGAAACTGATCCCTTCAGTACTCACTATGTTGCTATCAATGTGATTATGTGCTATATACAGAAGTGAAAAATGCAGAATATCATGCACTTTATACAATACCCATTGGTATTCCTAAAATGTTAGTCTGAAAGAGTAAGTACAATTAATCATATAATTGCGCCTCCCATTGCGCAAACACGTGTAACCTGTAAACACAAAGCGCCACAATGTGACTGTAGTGTAATTAGCCTTAGTTGCATGTTAAACTTAAGTGCCGTGACCTGTGGAAAAAGGGAACGAACGAGACACACACACATAAAACAAAAATCACACACTCTATGCTCGTGACTAGAGTAATTGCTAGGGAAGTGGGTAAGTAAATGATACAGACACACACTGGTAGGTACATACTAAAATATGTAGGAGACAATACTCCATGAGCCTCTGAAACGGGTGGGAAGGGTGTTGCCACTGTATTCTGTTAATCAAAGAAAGGGAAAAAAAGGCTTTGATGTCCATTGCTTGCGGTTTACAGGGAGATCCGTAGATTGCTGTAAAAATCCCCAGTTCCCTAAACGGCTATGCCGTACTTATGTAGTCGTCAACACTGCCTCGCTCTAAGTAACGCCATCCTGCGGCTCCGTCGTGTAAATGAGTCCGCGGGAAGGCTCTATTTATGTGGCCGGTAATTGGCAATTTAGAAAAAAATGACTGCACCTGTGGAGCTGTCCGTGGTTACTCGAAAGTGAATACCAGATCACTTCCGGTGGCCGGGTAGCAACCGCGCACTAGAGCGCTACATTTAACTTGCAGGAAGTAGCAGTTTGACCGGGTTTGGAGGCGTTCTAAGAGGAAGTGAATCGGCCCGTCTGTGTATCGGGTGCCGAATGCTAAAACGTAAACCTGGTTTTCGGCTCCAAATCCGGAAGTGTTTTTTTTTTTACAGACGAACTTGAAAGAAGTTATTGTGACTTATTATGGCTATAGGTTCTTGATAGTCATACGGAGAAAAAAGAAATAATAATTGAATACAAAATATACACTATAAAGTTATTGTGACATTTTATGGCTGTTTGTTCTCCATAGTAGCATGAGAAAAAAACAAAAAAAGACAGACTGTGCAATATATACACTCGCTGAGGCTAGCTCGAATAGAGTAGGGTAGTGGTAAGCATACGTCCCATGGGGTGGTATGCACAGTGGGTCCTGATGCCAAACCCTGAGGGAGGGAATAGGATTATATTGCCAAGGCCATAGACTGGGGATGTTATATTAGAGCGCGAAAGCTCATGATGGGATGGTATACCAGGGTGCTGACTCCATTAAGTCTTAGAAATTGGTGGTATATCTCAGAAATTCTATGGGGTTTCGTTCTAAAAGTCACAGACTAGGAGATTAATCATTACAGCACGCACTTCTCATGGCATGTTGGTACTCTAGGGGGCTTATCCCTTCAGGTTAGCCTTCACAGGGAGTCGTAGATTCGTAGAGTCTCCAACGGTCAGTATGCCATTATGATAGGTAGAGTCTCCAAGGGTCAGTGTGCCATTATGGTAGGGTTGTCTGTACAGTGGGGTTATTCTAGGAATGAGACTTCAGAGGATGTTACTTCAGGGCTCTAAGACAGTTGGGCCCAAGGTATGTCGTTGTTTAAACCAGTCACGTGGGTCCCCAGACGGAACACCCACCGTTGTTCTTTTTCCAGCAGGTCATTCTCGTTGTGGAGTTCCTCCATTATGCTCCACTTTAAATCATCCACGTGGTGGGCCATAGTCAGGTAGTGGCTCGCCATCTTGGTGGTGCTTTTTTTGCAGTGAACATTACTCTTGTGTTCGCCAATACGGATCCTCACTGGTCTTGACGTCAAGCCGACGTATTCTAGTCTGCATGGACATGTGATAATATATATCACATTTCTGCTATTGCAGTTTGTGAATCTTTTTTGTTCCCAGACTGATCCATTCGTGAACGTGATGTTCCTGCTCCTCTTGGTGAAGTTGCATGTGCTACAATTCCCACATGGGTAGTGGCCCTGTACAGGTGGAAGGGTAGTGGTGGCAAGGTCCCTTCCAGGTGTCACTCGCGGTCTGGTATGGACCAAGATGTCCTTCAGATTCCTGCCTCTCTTGTGGGAAAACATAGGTTTAGGAAAACTGAGACTACCGCAATTAAGTATTCTCCAATGTTTATTCACTATTTTGGACACTTGGTTGGAATGGGTGTTAAAAGTGGTTACGCAGATAGGTCTCGTTTCCTGTTCTTTGGGAATGCGGTTTTCCAAAAGAGCGTCTCTGTTGTTGTTCCTTGCCCGTTTTAACCCTCTCCTTACGATTCGTTCTGGATAGTTCAATTTTAGTAACTTATCTTCCAAATCGGAGGCTTGTTTTTTTAAATCAGTCAGCTCAGAACAGTTCCTCCGTAGGCAGAGGAACTGTCCATAAGGAAGATTGTCCCGTAGGTGTCGTGGGTGGAAACTATTGTATAGTAATAGGCAGTTTTTTGCCGTCGGTTTGAAATGTGTCGTTGTTTTTAGTTTGCCATTATCTGGATAGATGTTCAGATCGAGGAACACCAGATTGGTGTTGGAAGATGTATGGGTGAATTTTAGAAATGTGTTTTGTTGGTTCAACCATATCATGAATGTTCCGATAGAGTTGGTGTCTCCTCTCCATACCACTGGTACATCGTCAATGTACCGTTTCCAGACAATGATGTTGTCTTGATGTAGTATTTTGTTGGTTTCTAGATGGTGTACATAGAGACCAGCCAGACTGGGGGCAAAAGTGATCCCCATGCTGGTCCCGTGTTTTTGTAGATAGTGTACCCCCTCGTACAGAAAGAAGTTACTTTTCAGGGCCAGAGAGATGCACTCCATGACCAAGTTACGAGGTGTGTGGTAGTCCCATGTCGTGGCGAATAATACTTCCTCTATGATGTCCAGGGTCTCGTCGTGAGGTAAGCTAGTATATAAGCTTTCGACATCAAGCCCCAGTAGAAGGTGTTGGTCTGGGTCAAAATCGAGGTCCTCAAGAAGTTGTAACACGGCCTTGGTATCTTTAAAATAGGTGTCTGTTTTCTGAACAAATGGCCGGAGGAATGAGTCGGCAAACTTTGAAAGAGGTTCTAGTATAGAGCCAATCCCGGACACAATTGGGCGACCGGGGGGGAGGGGGGAGGAGGGTATTCCAAATTTTTGTGAATTTTGGGGATGGTATAGAAGTATGGTGTCTTGGGTGATTTTTGAATGAGAAAATCAGCCTCCTTCCCTGATACCCAGTCATGTGCAGTGGCTTCTTCGACCATCCCCGAAATCCGTATCCGTATCTCCTCTGTTGGGTCATCACGGAGGATCTCATAATTCCTTTGATCATCTAGGAGTTTCCTGCATTCGGTATCGTAATTGTATGTTGTTTGAATCACAATAGCGCCCCCTTTTGTCAGCAGGCTTTATAACTAAGTTGGTGTTGTCGACCAGTTGCTGTAATGATTCCTTTTCCTGTCATGTAACATTCTGGAAGTTTTTTTTATCCCCATTAGGTATACTGGTTAGCTCTTCCATCACGGCTTTCTCAAAGGCAAGTAGTTCAACTGGTAGTGTGGAATCCAAGGGGGTGAAGGTGGATTTGAGTCGTAGTCCAGTGTCCGATGTCTGCTTTTCTGTTGTCTCTGTTGTCTCGTTGTTTGCAAAGAAAGCTCGTAGTTTTAATTTCCGTATAAACTCCTTCATTTCTAGGCATCAGGACCCACTGTGCATACCGCCCCATGGGACGTATGCTTACCACTACCCTACTCTATACGAGCTAGCCTCAGCGAGTGTATATATTGCACAGTCTGGCTTTTTTTGTTTTTTCTCACGCTACTATGGAGAACAAACAGCCATAAAATGTCACAATAACTTTATAGTGTATATTTTGTCTTCAATTATTTCTTTTTTTTTCCGTATGACTATCAAGAACCCATAGCCATAATAAGTCACAATAACTTCTTTCAAGTTCCTCTGTAAAAAAAACACTACCGGATTTGGAGCCAAAAACCAGGTTTACATTTTAGCATTCGGCACCCGATACACAGACGGGCCGATTCACTTCCTCTTAGACCGCCTCCAAACCCGGTCAAACTGCTACTTCCTGCAAGTTAAATGTAGCGCTCTAGTGCGCGGTTGCTACCCGGCCACCGGAAGTGATCTGGTATTCACTTTCGAGTAACCACGGACAGCTCCACAGGTGCAGTCATTTTTTTCTAAATTGCCAATTACCGGCCACATAAATAGAGCCTTCCCGCGGACTCATTTACACGACAGAGCCGCTGGATGGCGTTACTTAGGAAACCGGGGATTTTTACAGCAATCTACGGATCTCCCTGTAAACCGCAAGCAATGGACATCAAACCCTTTTTTTCCCTTTTTTTCCCCTTTCTTTGATTAACAGAATACAGTGGCAACACCCTTCCCACCCGTTTCAGAGGCTCATGGAGTATTGTCTCCTACATATTTTAGTATGTACCTACCAGTGTGTGTCTGTATCATTTACTTACCCACTTCCCTACCAATTACTCTAGTCACGAGCATAGAGTGTGTGATTTTTGTTTTATGTGTGTGTCTCGTTCGTTCCTTTTTTCCACAGGTCACGGCACTTAAGTTTAACATACAACTAAGGCTAATTACACTACAGTCACATTGTGGCGCTTTATGTTTACAGGTTACACGTGTTTGCGCAATGGGAGGCGCAATTATATGATATGATTAATTGTACTTTCTCTTTCAGACTAACATTTTAGGAATACCAATGGGTATTGTATAAAGTGCATGATATTCTGCATTTTTCACTTCTGTATATAGCACATAATCACATTGATAGCAACATAGTGAGTACTGAAGGGATCAGTTTCAGTCCTGATGAAGAAGCCTTGATGCTTCGAAACATGTTGACTTACTAGGAGTATCCACACATTACACGTAGAATAACTCCGAACCACCATTTTTTAACAGGTTCAGCCTCGATGACCTATTAAAGTTTCTTAAGTCCATGAGTCCAGGTCCTTTTTAAATTCACTTCTTGCATTCACTCTAGACCCTTCCTCTCATTACCCCCACACAACACATAGTACTGTAAGATCAGTGCTCCCGCGTAGTCGCAGGTCGTAGCACGCCCCGTCCCGCAGCGGGGCGGGAAGACCCCTATGATGAAGCAGGACACCAAGGGCCCTTTTGGTGTGTGAGGGGTATTTAAGCAAACACTGTGTGCATCCAACCCAAGATAGGAAACACACTTTCTTGACACAGTAAGACACTCTATCAAGAGAACCCTCCTTAAAGGTGGATCCCTTTGCTTGATTACTAACAAGGGCAGGCAGTAAATATATACACAGACAGCCAGTATGCTTTTGGGGTGGCACATGATTTTGGGCAAATGTGGGAATGAGCTGATTCCTCACATCGGCAGGTCAACAAATACAGCATGCCTCTCTGATTGCTGACCTCCTCCAGGCATAGCTATTGCCTTGAAAAGTGGCTTTTGTAAAGTGCACCACACACACTTCTTCCAAAGACTATGTTTCAAGGCAAAATGCATTCATAGACGAAGAGGCTAAGAGCATAGCAGTGACGGGGTGTGAACATACAATGGTTCAAATGGTCCCCGATATGCAGGTGTCACAGATAAAGGATGGTTCTTTGTATTTTGATCCTAAGTACATTCAGCAACAAGCTGGGTGGGGGGGATGGAAGGAATGGAAACATGGAGGATGTGTGCAGACAGGCCCTAATGGTAAGATGTGTTAGCCTATGGAGATTCTCTCCTCTATGGACCGCCTTTTTCATGGCCCTTCACATGTAGGATGGGCTGGAATGATTCAGCTGTTTTCTCAGTGTTGGTAGAGCACCAAATCCCACCAGCATGTGGAACGTTTGTGTTGGCAATGTAATGTTTGTGCACAATATAATGCAGGAAAGGTCACACAGACTGCTCCTGGCCACTTCCCACCTCCTCACGGACCATTTGAAGTCTGCAGATGGACTTTATACACATGTCTCCTGTCTACAAGTATGTGTTGGTTATAGTGTATATGATCAGTAAGTGGATTGAGGCCTACCCAACAAAGAACTGTCATGCTCAAACAGAGCTGTCTCTTGAAGAAACGTATACCACATTTTGAGGTCCCTATGCTCTCGAGTCCTGACAACAAACCAGCGTTCATCTCCCATGCGATTGTGGGCATGTGCAGGGGGGTACGGGGCACACAGAAATTGCATTGTGCATACCAACCACCAGCAGTGGGGGCTGTGGAATGAAAGAATGTTGTGTTAAAAAACAAAATTGGAAAGATGTGTGCATCCACTGAACTGTCGTGGATCGATGCACTGCCATTAGCCCTGCTGTTCATGAGGAGCACTCCGGACAGAGTCACAGAACTGAGTCCTAATGAGATTTTGTTTGGCCGACCAATGCACATCCCAGGCCACGTGTCTGTTGTCCCTCTGTCAGTATCGGATGATTTGCGAATATACCCTTTTATATGGAGTGAATGGAACTATTAACCGCACAAATTTACTGTTCCAAGGACAACCATTGAACTTCTCAACAACAAATTAGATCAGAAAGTGGGGCAGCTAGAAAACGAGAAAAGAACAGTGTGGAAAGAATATAAGGAAGCATATAAGGACAATACGTTTGTTCAAATGGTAAAAATGTATGCAGAATCAGTGAATATATTGAGATGTTATGTTTGCACACACCTGATAACACACTCGCAAGAGATAATGAGCTACACAGCCATTCCAGTGGGGAAATATGTGGGGTGCAATGTTTTTAGGGAGATTTTGAACACACAGCATAATATGTCCCCAGAATCCACAAAAGCAGGACAATCACAGGGTGGACTATCATGCACAAAAATGGAACCAAAAAAGGGAGATAAGTCATTAGTAGACCACTTTAGGGAAAATAAAGACAAAGTAGGGGTATGGGCAAAGATCCAGAAGCTTGGCACTCCCCAGTAGACAAGAAGGCAGAGGCCCTAGGGATTCCACACTTGAAGATCCATAGCACATTGACTGCACCCTGGTGCATAAAATGTGCCAAGGATGAAGGCTCAGTTAAGCCAGGACAAAAGAGTTGCCATGTACAGGGCTAATTACTATGGAAGGGTCAGGGACACAACGTTGTAGTGACCAACTAGAAGGGAAGAAGTCGAGCATATATGTAGGTAATAGCAAATGCCAAAGCTATGCCAACTTGAATAGAATTGAAGATGGACCCCTAAAACTATCATTGGAGCTACTGGGACCTAAGGGACTATATTTTGTATGTGGGAAATCAGCTTAATTCTGGCGGCCTGCTGGCTGGTATGGCAGTTGCTATCCTTAATTTGTGATGCTACGAATGACACGCCATCAAAACACCACTAATAGGTCACCCAGCAAGTCCAGGAGCTCGCAAGAAAAGGACAGCCACCTGGATGGATTGGACCATTACAGGTTTAAGTGTTATGTAGGTTTAGCTTCTACAACCCACCAAGACAGCTTGGATCTATCAATACATTTCTGGCATGCACCCCTAGGATCCATAGACAGAGAGCAGGAGGTAGATCACTCACTTTTTTGGGTGAGGCGGCTTGAAATCAGCTCCCCTTGGAATTACGTGCTATAAGCAATCCAGGGCTGTTTAAAAAAATAAGATGAAAACCTTGTTCTTCTAGGTAAATTGAGCTCATTTTCTCTCTGGCCTTCAGCTTGTGCCACGCCGGGGCACTTCCTGGAGTAGCTGCGTGCAATATAAGTCTCCTATCATATCATATATGTGAAAAAAAGAGAACAAGGTTGCTGAACTGTAGGAATGTAACAGGCATAAATAGACAAGCACAATCAGAGTATGTGCATTATCTCCATGCATTCTCTCTCTGGGTGTCTCTTGGAAATAATGGAGCTGTTTAATGTTGCAGTGTGTCCCCAGGCATTGGTAGGTTAATATAGAAGGCAATAGCGTGGATATACAAAACGTGTAACCCAATTTTCACTGGTTAGCTCCATTTAATTTAGATATGAAAAGCCCTAACATATGAGTTGTAATGTAGAGAGGGCATGTACCCCAAGGTGTTTCTTAGAGATATTGACAGATAATAGATGTTTATTGTTATCCAAATCAATGGAACTATATTTATCAATCACAGATTGTGTAGAATGTTTTGTAAAACTTTAAGTTACAATTTGAATTCATAAACTTGATACGCACTATATAAGATAAAAAGATTGTGAGTCATACAAAGAAAAAATAATTTCAGTAATGAATGTGTTTACGTTGAATGACTTGGCTCAAGAATGTATCATTATACTAAGTACTAGGAGTTTCACCAATGTTATGATGTGGGGTTGGTAGATTTCACTGTGTTTGCATTTTTCCTTCCCCTGGTACTGCCGCTCCCAATCGTGCTTTACAGGGCCCCTCTTATGTTTAACAGATCCACTGGCATGCTGCCAGCTCCATTCTCATCTGAATTACAAAAGTAGAGTATATCTAATGGTTTCAAATTATTTTTGTACTATCGAAGTAAGCCTGTTTTTAAATCATAACAAATGTTCCCATGCCTCACTTGTATTTCCCAAGAAGGTGCATGGCACAGGCTGCACCACTGTTGTGCTACTGCTGACAACAGGTACATGACCTGCCGTGGACTACAACACAGCGGCCAAGTAATTATGCCACATATACATGGCTGCCTCAGATGCACATTGCAGAATTCACACCAGGCTCATGTCTAGCAGCCATGTTTGAATGGTCGGAAAAATGAAAAAAACAGAGTACATGTTGGTTATATTGGTGTGGTATCTAACCACGTGACCTAGACTGAGCTGGAAAAGCCCTTTTTCGAAGGAACATTTCAAATCTTTTTATCCAAATTAACTCATCGGATACAGGTCCATCAAAATGGTTTATAGTTGTTATAATTTTTAATGTGGCAGTGACAGCTATATTAAGTTGAGGACATGCCATTATTCCTGACAGTGAGTGACCTCACTCCTCTCCTTTCAATTAGCGGACTAGCTTTCTTAATAGAGATATCTGAGTTCACAAGAGAAAGCAAATCCAATGCTTCCATTAGCAGTTTAAAACACTTTTTAATTTCATGTGTGCGTGGGTCATTATCATCTCAACTGATCAAGATGCGTAAATTGTTTCTCATCAATAACACTTACCCGTGTTAAAACATGTATATCCAACCTATAGTAAAGAATGTACACTAATTACAAGTTTCAAGCCTTCCTCCCTTCACCCTTTGTGTGTTTGTTGTTATCAATTGAATCCTGCATCCCTCATTCATAACCCTGTAAATTACAGGAACTAGACACCAGACGAAATCCAGAAAGGAGAAAATATCAAAGGAAATGTAGACATTTTTTACACTTTTCATGGAATAGCATAAACCAGAAGATGAACGGCTGGACAACCAGAAGTTCCAAATTACAAATCACAGAAGAGTGATTTTAGCTCAAGTAACATAACAGAAGAACATATAGACATAAATATATACAAATTACACAATAAACCTGGATAAAAGGAGAAATTCACTAACTCTTAAATGATACATGGAAATTAAATACAAATATATAGTAATTACAACAGTAAATTGAGTCATGTATAATACATCTGATAATCCCATATTATGCACGTGGTGCTGGGGAAGAAAGAAAGTGGACCTGGGGAAGAGTCAGTCATATTAGGCTCATTGGTGTGCAATGAGGAGTTGAGGCACAATTAATTTGATGGTAGGACTTGCACAGGAAATGCAGATGATTTTGGTTGCCAGTCACAGACTCCATTGGTGTCACCAAAAGATGTGCAAGCTGGGTGAGAACCAGTAACATGTCAGGTTAATGATTGAAACAGGACACCTGCGCTACACAGTCTATGCAGTACAGCTAGGTATCATCTGCATGTTGGTGAATATAGATGTTCTTGCCAGCTAGGAGAACGCCATAAACAGGCTGAAGTTAACTAGTGAGATGATGGAGCCTTGGGAAATGCCGAGGTGGTGTGGAGGATTTCAGATCTGGCTTAATGTGAGTGATCTTACTAAAATGCGTTCTCCAGGTAAGGAAATTGTGTACTGTAGGATAATTCCATCAAGCCCATTTGAGATATGGAGGCATTGATAAGGGTATGATTATTTACACTTTTGATTGATGCCGAGAGGTCAAGTAGGACAAAAAGACACGGGTGACCATTATCAGAGATCAGAAGAGCATTCCACAATTTGGATGGTGGTTTTCTCCCTAATGCATTTTGATCTGAATCTAAATTGCTACTTATGCAGTAGGGCATTCATTTGTATCTTCTCATGACAGGGCCGGCTCTAAGGCAGTGCGACCAGTGGCACTGCACCAGATGCAGACTTCGGGTGGGAGGTGCCTGTTTGTAAGTATATTATAGTTTTAAAAGCACCTGCTGCTGTGTTCCTGGCCTCCAGCAATTTTCAGGCAACAATAAAAATGTCAAGATAACTCCGGTGATTTATCTTCTTCCTGGAGAGAGATCAGAGTTTTGTCTAGTGGAAGTTTTGACTCCTCGAAGTTTTGATTCATTGTAAGGTAGTGCAGAGGGTTAATGTGCCTGCTGCGAAGAACATCTACCATGCAGATCACATAGTGAATATACTATAAATAGGTCAGTGGGTTACTGCTTTTGTCAGAGACTTACTTTTATTACTTGCAGTTTCTAAGTTAAAACCTAATATAGAACAGCGAGCTATTAACCATCACTAAAGAACTGCATGCAGACTGAATGGTATAGATTAGAGCATTATGATTTTTCCCTAGTCTTTCATTAGGCTAATTTTGCAAAAAGGGTTCATTTGGGTAAAAATCAATTCTTATTATTAAAGAGAACCCTCAACCTTGGTTTCAAAGTTTATTTTATTCATGTATCATTAATTAAAATCATTACATGTATGGATCCATATGGTGCAGTTACATATCGATTACTAATAAGAGATTATAAAAAAGGTATGAAATACAGTCAATAATATTTCTAAAAGTAGCACAACGCCCTATGAGTAGTATTTAAAATTATTCAGGAGTAAAAGGAAATAAACGAGTCCAAAGGGTTTTGGCAGATGTGTGCTGTAGAGGTAGCATCCAAGGCACTGGGAGAAGGGATAAGGTGCAGTTAAATTAATTTTCTATTGCACCATTACTTAAAATCATTGCGATCATTACAAAGGGGAACTTTATAAATAGTAATTTGTGGTTAAAAAATACACCATCACTCATAAATACCTCACAAATAAAAGCTCAGTATAGAATCTAATGATGGCATAAGTTTTTGAGTCTGTGTCTGTTAATGATGGTCAGCCTTCAACAAGGCTGCTACAGCTTTCATAAATTTCATACAGCGAGCTGCCAATTGTATGGAATCTCCTCTCAAGCATGCCTCCAACGCTCCTAGGCAGGTCGGGTGTTTAAAATGTGCCAAATTGGGCAACACCAGAACATTCCTAATGGGTTCAATGCATTGCAGATACAGAGCACATGGGTCAGCAATTCTTCCCCGTGAGGCAGAGGCGACATTGCTTGTCCTTCTCCTCGAAATTCCTCCATCCTTACCAATATGCCTTCAACAGGACTAGTTCAAAGCGTATGCCCATTAACTGACGCTTCATTATCAAGTTAAGGGATGAAGAAAGCTAGGTTGGCAGGGACCCGGAGTCATATTGTTTTGCAGCCCAATTGCTGTACCCCAGTTTTTTCACTGATTGTGCATCACATTCTGCCGATATTACCTTTGCTTGTTATGTCAGTACCTGGGCCACACAGGGGTAGGCCACCCGCTTGCCCATATTGACTGTGCATCCAGGGCCTCCATGAAGTGCATTAAGAACTTTTTCCAGTTTGTTTCAGGATTGCTTATTAATGCCCAGATGTGGCTTATTAAGGTACAATCCTGGGCCTGCTTAGCTTTCAGACAGTAAGCTACAAAGCTAGCTTTTAATAGCCATTGCTGTGATGTTAATCTGAATTCTGAACAAGTTTGAGCATGGGAGGTACAATTTGGCAGCAAGAACACTCTGTCCAGCCTGGTTCAATCAATCAATCAATCAATCAATCAAGGGTTTGTTGAGCGCGCTACTCACCCGTGAGGGTCTCAAGGCGCTGAGGGGGGGGGGGCTCGCAACTCCATTAGCCAAAAAGCCAGGTCTTGAGGGCCTTCCTGAAGGTGTTCAGGGAGGGGGCTGGTCTGATGTGCGCCGGGAGCTCATTCCAGGTTTTGGCCGCAATGTGAGAGAAGGATCTTCCCCCTGCTCTGGCTCTGCGGATGCGAGGGGTTTTGGCCAGTGCGAGGTTGGAAGATCGGAGGTTTCTTTTGGGTACGTGGAAGTTGATTCTGTCGTTGAGGTATTAGGGTCCGCCGTTGTGCAGGCATTTGTAGGCATGGGTGAGGATTTTGAAGGTGACTCTTTTCTCCACGGTGAGCCAGTGGAGTGTTCGAAGGTGTTGGATGATGTGTTCATGCCGGGGGATGCTGAGGACGAGATGGGCGGTGGTGTTCTGTATCACCTGGAGTTTTCGGAGTAGGGACTTGTTCATGCCTGCGTATAGAGCGTTTCCATAGTCGAGTCTGCTGGTGATGAGTGCGTGGGTGACTGTCTTCCTTGACTCCGGGGGGATCCATTGAAAGTCTTGCGGAGGATGCGGAGGGTGTTGAAGCAGCTGGAGGCTACGGCGTTGACCTGTCGGTTCATGGTGAGGGATGAGTCGAGTACGATGCCGAGGTTTTTGGCGTGGTCCGAGGGGGTCGGTGGGCTTCCGATGGCTGTCGCCCACCAGGTGTTGTCCCATGCTGAAGGGGTGGTTCCGAGTACGAGGACTTCTGTCTTCTTGCCGTTGAGCTTGAGACAGCTGTTGGTCATCCTTACGGCGACCTTCTGCATTCCTTTCTGGAAGGTGAGTTTGGCGGCGGCGGGGTCTTTGGTGAGGGAGAGGATGAGCTGGGTGTTGTCAGCGTAAGAGACGATGTTGAGGCCGTGTTGTCCGACAATGGCGGCGAGGGGGGCCATGTAGATGTTGAAGAGGGTCGGGCTCAGCGATGATCCCTGTGGGACTCTGCAGGTGATTTCCGAGGGATCTGAGAGGAAGGGGGGCAGTCTAATTCTTTGGCTTCTTCCGGTGAGGAAAGATCGGATCCAGTCTAGGGCTGTTGCTTGTATGCCGGCGTTGTGTAGTCTGGCGACGAGTGTGCGGTGGGAGACTGTGTCGAAGGCTGCTGATAGGTCGAGAAGGATGAGGGCTGCGGAGTGGCCTTGGTCCAGGAGGGTGCGGATGTCATCTGTGGCGGCGAGTAGGGCGGTCTCTGTGCTGTTGTTGCTTCGGAAGCCGGATTGGGATGGGTCGAGGATGGCATTGTCTTTGATGAATCGTGTCAGTTCCTTGTTGACTGATTTCTCTGCCACTTTGGCCGCGTAGGGGAGGAGCGAGATGGGCCGGTAGTTTTTGAGGTCGGTGGGGTCAGCTGTCGGCTTCTTGAGCAGGGGCCTGACTTCTGTGCGGTTCCCGTCATCTGGGAAGGTGCCTGTTCCCAGGGTCGTGTTGATGGTACGTTGTAGTTGGGGTGCGATGGTGGTGGCAGCTCTGTGGTAGATGGGTGGGGGGCAGGGGTTGGTGGGGGGCCCCCCCCGAGTGGATGCCTTTCATGGTTGCGGTGGTGTCTTCGACTGTGATCGGCGTCCAGGTGGAGATGGTGGGCTGGCCGGTGTGTGTGGGGGGTGGGCCAGCTGTGGCGTCAGGTAGAGGGTCGATGAAGTTGTCGTAGAGGTTTTTGATCTTGAGGTGGAAGTATGTTCCAAGCTTGTCGCAGAGGTCTTGGGACGGGGTGATGTCTGTGGCTTCGCTGCGAGGGTTGGTGAATTCCTGGATGACAGTGAAGAGTTCCTTGGAGTTGGTGGAGTTGGCGATGATTTTGGTGTGGATGAAGGTCCTCTTGGTGGTTCTGATTCGGTTGTGGTAGTCAGTCATGGCGTCCTTGTAGGTGGTGTAGTTTTCGAGTGTCTTGGCGTTTCTCCAGTTTTTCTCCAGGCGCCTGCAGGTGCGTCTGGTTTTTTGGAGATCAGTGGTGAAACAGGCGGCTTTTCTGGGGCGCTGTTTGTCGGTGTTGCGTAGCGGGGCGAGCTTGTCTGCGCAGTTGGAGATCCAGGTGTGGAGTTCTCTGGCTGAGGCATTGGCGTCGGATGCCAGTGTGCGCTTGTCTCGGGTGAGGGAGGAGTTGAGTTGCTCGTCGGTGATCTTGCTCCAGTTTCTTCTTGGTGGGCGTGGGGCTGGTTTGGGTGTTATGGGTTCATCGATTGTGAAGTGTACGCAGTGGTTGTCGGTCCATGGGAGCTGGGTTGTGTGGCTGAAGTGGACAATGTTTCCTGCTGCGAAGATGGGGTCGAGGGAGTGTCCTGCCCTGTGGGTCGGTGTGGTGACGAGTTTGTTGAGTCCGATGTTGGCGAGGTTTTCCCAGAGGGTGGTGGAGTTGGGGTTGCTGGGGTTGTCGAGGTGGAAGTTCAGGTCTCCGATGAGTATGTAGTTCATTGAGGCTGTGGGGTGCAATGAGGTCGGTGATGGTGGCGGCAAAGGTTGCCAGGGGGCCGGGGGGTCTGTAGGTGAGGGTTCCGCGGAGCGTGAAGTTGGGGCTGGTCTGGATCAGGAAGTGCAGGTGTTCGGCGGAGGGGAAGTTTCACTGGAGGTGGTGAGGCGGAGGGTGTTCTTGTGGACGATGGCGAGGCCCCCTCCCGGGCGGTTGGGGCGGTCCTTCCTCTGGATCTTGTATCCTTCCGGGATGGAGGTGTTGATATCGGGGCCGGAGGAGGCGTTGGTCCAGGACTCTGGGAAGAAGGCGATGTCGGGCAAGAGGGAGTCTAGTAGGTTCCAGATTTCCACAGCGTGTTTGTGCAAGGAGCGCACTTTGAGGAGGATGCATCTAAGGGCATCGCTGGTGGTGTTTATGGTGGTGCTGGCGGCCGGGTTGGTGGAGAGGGTCTGGCGGCAGTGGAGGCAGGAGAACTGTCCGTGGGTCATGTTGGCAGTCTCCGAGTCTTCCGGGGTTGAGCGCGTGGAGGGCGGCTGGGTGGTAGCGGTGGGTGGTGCGAGATGCAGGGTCCCTGGCGCTGGTCGCGGGCTGGTCTCGGACGGGCGCAGACGGGCGCAGACGGGCGCAGACGGGCGCAGACGGGCGCAGACGGGCTTGCCTTTGGCGCACCGTTAGTTCGCCGGCGGTGCGGCCGCACAGCGGCCTCCATTAAGTAGGGGAGGGGGAGGGAAAGCACAGCTGGGAAGCGGCGATCGAGAGGTGGGCGGGGCCTAACGAGCGTCAGAACCAGAGTAGGGCGGAGGGAGGCAAAAAGTGAAAAACACAATAACGAAACAAAGACTATGACAAAAAAGCAGGCAATCAGGCAATCAGGCAACCAAGACTAAAAGAAAACAAGGCAATAAGGCAGTGAAATGCGGTAGTGCAGGACAGGCACAGAGAGCGGGTCGGGAGCGGACTCGAACCCCGCTCAACTGGGTCCTCGGCGGCGGTGACGGCCAGGCGGAGCTGCGTGGAGGGGGAGTGGTTCCCAGGCCAGAAGGTCAGGGAACTCGCTCGATCCTCCGCGCAGCGGCATCCATTAAGGAGGGGGGAGGGAAAGTGCAGCTGGAAGGCGGGAAGCGGCGATCCGGGGTGGGCGGGGCGGATCGGAGGTGGGTGGGGGATTGCATTCTTGGTGTTACATTTTGAATGCAGAGTTTGTCCTTCTCCAGACCCAGCACTCTAAAACTGTACTGCCTACCGGTATGGATGACATGCGACTCCTACACATTGTAGTCCTGTCTTATGTAACGTTTCCTATAAACTGATTTACACAAGTATGATATGATTGATTGCCTGTGTGTAATGTGTGTGTGATGTACCCTTCACTTTTATGAGTGACGCTATAAAACTATTAAATACATCTGACAGAGAGTGATTATGTAGACTTGAGGGGCACTGTTAAAGGGTGGTAGCGAGGGAATTTATGGCGGCGGTAGTCATTGGGGGGGCGCCAAAAAACATTGTTCCTCTGGTCGCCACCAGCACTAAAGCCGGCCCTGTCTTATGAAGCATGCGGCAATGGCCTTCTCAGTAATCTTTCCCAGAATAGTAGCTGAGTAACTGGATGGTAGTTGATGAGTTCATGAAGGTTCAGGTTGGGATTTTTCAACAGGCAGGCTGATACAGTCTTGAGGCTGTCTGGGAAGATGGCCAGGTTAGTGATAGGTTGATGACGTTCAGTAGAGGTGGCAAGATCTCTTACTAACTCCTTCAGAAAAGAAGACAGGATGATATCATCTGCCTAAGACATGACTTTCCAGGATTGGAGGAGCAAAGCCAAATAATCAATAAAGAGAGTGGCGAAAATACTCCACTTAGGTGAGATGTAGGCAGGCATTAATCTGGTGATGTACAATTATGTTGGATTATTAATATATTGCTATATTTTGCAAGTCTTGTCCTTGAAGTATTGCGTGATTGCTGTGTACTTCACCTTCGAGTGGATGAGTGTTAGGACAGGAGAGGAGTTTGCATAGTGCTTGATTGCCATGAAGAGCACATTTGTTCTGTTGGGACTTCATTGATAATGGCATTTTAGCAGGGCCGGACTGGCTGTAGAGGGCACCGGGAGTTTCTCCAGTGGGCCGGAGGGGTGAGGGACAGTTTTGTGGCCGTGGGGATGGTTTTACAGCAATGCTGCAATATCTGGCCCCTGTAACAATAGAGAGAGTGGTGCTTCATACTAGCACCCCCCACTGCCACCCACCCTCCCGCTCCCAGGGCCGGTCAAGCAGCAATCTGCCAGGGCTGGCTGCTGTTCCCAGTCTGGCCCTGTATTTAAGTAGGTAGTTTTGGCATCTCACATGAGGCAACTGTACTTGGTATGGAGTTTCCAATGTTGGTGAATTATCTTACATTTGCTTCTTCATCTACTACTTCTCTTGTCATCTGCTGATGCATTCGTTGTCATTGACCTATTGAACATACCACGATGGCTTCGTGGAACATAGTGTAATTTAGACATTGGCATCAGCCATTTTCTGGAAGGTTTAGTTGATGTCTAAACATCTGTGCTGGGATGCGTTGGGAACAGACTGTCTCTCTGCAAAGTAAACTGGTGTGTACCTCTGTTCTGAGTGACCCGACTATGTAAAACTGGTAGCCAGACTTTTTGTTGGCCCAACTATCGGGTTAATCTAGTGTGTGCATTGAGGCCTAGGCCTGTCCACCGGCACGGATTCATCAATCGCGCACTCTTTTCTGATATGAGACTTCTGTTCATGTCATGGGTTTTTGAGATAAAGGGGTGGTGGCAACACACCAATTTTTGTAAATTAATAGTCCTGAGCATATTATTTCCATGTATCAGCAGGGTGTGCAATCTACCGGCCACCACACGTGTAAATATGTAACACCAAGACCCTTGCACTGGCATTCCATGTGCGTGTTAAGTGAGTGTGTATGCATGGTGTATGTGAGACACATATACACCTTAAAGACTTCACCTGTGGTGATAGAATGATTGTTGGTACAAATGGCATAAAGTTTACATTATCCCTGGTTTAACATGACACATGATAAATGGTAAATACAGATTTCCCAGACAGAGGATGTGTATTGACAGAGGAGGTCCTGGCGCTGGAGGGTGGAGACCCATATACTGAAGAGAGGGAGGATGAAGACAGGGCTACCCATATAATTTCTAGGAGTACCTTCTAGCAGTGGATTGTTATGTATTCCTTACTGAGCACTGCCACTTGGTAGATGATAGAGAAGTAAGGGATCAATAAGCAGATTATGTTGTAAATGATGAAGATGAAGAAGACTTTGGACATGGCTGCCCTTTTGTCTTTTCCCGATTGCCTGCACAGAGATGGAAGGAGAGAGTCTTTCCATGCAGGAGGTGAGATTGTAGAGGTCCTCCTGCGGCGGGTGGGGCAGCAGGCTCCCGATAATCAGCTAAGTAAGCTGATTATCGGGAGCCTGCTGCCCCGCCCGCCGCGTCTGCCATCAATATAAAGATAAAATCTGGATTGGTTTGAATATGTGCCTTTAAGCGCCTTGTCCCACGGATACTGGACCTATATATTCCCTGAATTTTCCGGGTATTTCAAAACGGTCACGTGTTGGAGCCTGAGGAGCCCACCCTTTTGCTGTACCTACCATATCGTATTGATCCAGTGTATTGAACTGGTCTCAACTAACTTTCTCTATTGCAGTCTATTTACCTGGATGCCCCATGTCAAGGTGCTTCTTTCCTTGTGTGCCACATTTGACCTGGTCGCCCTGATGAAGGTGTGACCCACATTGGGTTAGACACCGAAACGTGCGTTGGCGCTGGAGAACTTCGTGCCTCCATATATTTCTACCTTCCACTACCAAGTGGATGCACGATAGTTTACTGTTAATGTCGATTCTTTGTATAGGACCCTGAATTGCGTTGGATCTTTGACCACGTTTTTTTATGATGAATTGTTCTTGAGTGGCTAGAGTGTTTGAGTATGTGTGCATTTGTGGATGTGAGTTTGGTCCGAGTGTATGAATGTGGGACCCTATTTATATGTTCTGTTTACACTAATGAAATTATGTTATTGTTTGCAAACCCTGACAAAATATTGTAAATACTAATAATAAAAAAACATATATATTTTTTCCTAAAAAGATTTTTTCTACTCTTTTGGGGGAATTTGTTTTGTTAGCCAGCGATGTTCTAATATATTAGTGACCTCACGAGCACCCCGATATCATCTTTAGACAGGTTGGGTTCTTTTTGACTGTTATTGGTTCTTGTTCCCCTGTCCGACCTGTCTACTATCCGCCCTCAGGGTCCCCCTCTGTTTTAGTGGTTACCCTTCTAAAACAGGTCAAACCGTGTTAGACCCGACAGGCTTGGCGGCGGTTTTCCCCTGTATTTTTTGCCTTTGCCTCCTGCATTTTACTCTGTGTTGGACTTTGTTTTTGCTGGGCTAGATGCTTTAGGCACTTTGCCACCTCTGTTCAGTGCCAAAGTGCAAGTGCTCCCTCTGTAAATTGTTTTCATAGATTAGTGTGTCCACAATTGGCTTATTTGATATACTGCTAAGTCCCTAGTACAGTGCACTGTGGGTGCCCAGGGCTTGTAAACCAAATGCTGCTAGTGGGCTTGCAGCACAGATTGTGCCACCCACACAAGCAGCAGTGCAAAAGGGTCTCAGGCCTGCCACTGCAGTGCCCGTGTGCAGTCTAGTACTGCCATGTCGACCTGGCAAGTGCACCCACTTGCCAGGGCCTAACCTTCCCTTCCCTTTTCTTACATGTTAGTCACCCCTAAGGTAGGCCCAAGGTACCCCTGTGGGCAGGGTGCAGTGTATCTGAAAGGTAGGACATGTCCTGATAGTGAAATACTGCCAAGTTCGTTTTTCACTATTGAAAGGCAATCTGTCCCATAGGATAGAATGGGGAGTTCACTTATAACATCTTATAAGTATAACTGCCGATGCTAACAAGATAGGAAAATGGAGTTTAGTATGCCTGAACTCAGAATCTAAAGATGCATCTTTTAGTAAGGATGATTTTTACATTCTGGGTTTGAAAATACCACTTTTACAAAGTAGGTATTTCCTTGCTTAGCCATCCAGTATGCCTCTGCTAGGTTTGTTGATTGACTGTCTGGTTTTGGAGTGACAGGGGCTGGGGAAGTGCATTCGGTTCAGACAGCCACTTGGCGGGGTGTCCTGACTTTCCAGGGTGAGTCAGGGTGGGGCTGAATAGACTTGGGCTGCATTTAGAGTAGGAGGAGGAGATTTTTCACACCTGAATGGGCCTGGTCTGCCATGGACAATGCTGTCTCCACCTCCTGCCAGGAAGCTGGGCCAGAGAGGACAGAACTGGTTTTGCTGAGCACAGATACTCTCTGCGTCCAGAGAACAAAGGATTTCGGACTATAAAAAGATGGGCCCAGACCCCAGAACTTAAGATCACTTTTGGGAATTCAAGAGGAACGTCTGCCGCAGAGAAGAGCTGGAAGAAGCTGGAGGAGAACTACCGCCCCTTTGCTGTGTGCGGTCTGTGGTTGGCCTGCAGTAGCTGATTTTGCCAAGGAGAGGAACCTTGTGTGTATCCTGCTTGACCAAGTATCTCGCAGGGGTTGAGGTAGAGCTTGCCCCCTATTCAAGAAGTCTCAGGAACAGCAAATACTTCACCATCCTTCTGGGCACCATCTCTGGAACCGCTGGATTCAGTCGCCGCAGAAGAAATAGCAGCCGACTCTGTCACTGAGTCCGTCGCAGGTTCCGTTTCCTGAAGGCACCACAGAAGGCACCGCCGCACTTCACACTGCATCCTTGGTCTCACCGATGCTGCTGAGCGACCCTCACCAAGCCGTTGCTTGCACCGCGTCCTGTGGGCACCGCACTTCGCACTGCCTTGCTTTACTCTGCCCGACAGTCGCTGCCCGACCCGAACATCGACCGGCTCCGTCTCCTGCACCGTGACCTGCCAGCACCGCATTGAGCTCCGGCCTCACTCTGCATTGTAAGCTTTTCCCTCACTGATAATGTTGGATGACCGTCACCGAGCCGCTGCCTGCACCACGCCACGAGGGCACTGCATGCTGCACCGCTTCCACTTTGCATCGCAACCACAACGGTTGCCCCGACCAACTCGTACCAACTGGATCGGTCGCAACGAGAAAGGTACTGTCTACGAGTCTGTCGACGCTTTAGCTGGCCCGTCCCGACGTGGTCGGCTGGAACTGTTAGACTCTGTTGTTTTCAGCATTGTGGTAGCTACAGAAGGAGCTACAGACTCGGAAGAACTACGTTTTTCAGCTATTTTTGCATATTGAAGGTTATCTTGCAAAGTAACTATTTTTACAGTATTGTATGGTGGATTTTTGTCGTATTTGGTCTTGTTGGTTTAGATAAAATTTTGCTTATTTTTCTAAACTGGTGTGGTGTCCATTTGTAGTGTTGTCACTGTGTTACTGTATGCATGCACGAATGCTTTACACACTGCCTCTGAGATAAGCCTGTCTGCTCATGCCAAGCTACCAAGGGGGTGAGCAGGGGTTATTTTATAAGTGTATCCCCCCTTACTAGAAACAAGGGTCCCTACTTGGACAAAGGTGCAAACCATTGCCAACTAGAGGCCCCCCTTTCTAACAAACGGCATCAGACACGGCCATCAATGAGGTCATGTGAGGGCTTTGGCAGTCCACTGACCAGTTTCTAAAGAATCTGCTCATCATTTTCAGTGTCTTCAGTTGGTCTGTGTGAGTGAGTTGTGGAGAAGGTCAAATAATATAATGGTCTGATTGGTTCTGCCAATGTGTTGGGGTGCGTGTTAGCTAGTTTTGTAGAGTGGTGCTGGTGAGGTCGGGGATGTTCCCCTCGGCATAAGTGGTCAGTATAATGTGAGATCAGTGACATAATGGTTTGGAGGTCTGTTAATGAGTAATAACATTTAAGGACTGTAAAAGGGGCTACTCCTCAGCCAAAATATAAATAGACTAAATGAGATGCAGTGGTTGAGGCTCCAATGATAGTAGCATTATCAATAATATGACTGAGACTAAGGATTTAGGGTGCTTGAACTTACCAGAGAGCTAGAAGATCAGAACCAATCTCCTACCCAAAAGATACTTAAAAGGAGAAAAACACTAGTGGTGGCAGCTGAGGAAAATCCTCCCTCACAGGCATACAAGGGGGTTATAAATAGACAGTGTGTAAGCACCCCTTCAGACCATAGCCATGGGTGGGCTTGGCACCCCATAGTAATGCTTGGTATCCCTAAATGCAACTGGTAGCAGCCCAAAAATTGCATTCATAACAAAAGGTTAACTAATGTTAGCCCTTACTTTCCACTAACTGCATACAGCATTGAAGCTAAAGTTAAAGAGCTGCTCCACACTCAGAAACAAACTTTATTCCATATCTTTAATTTTCAGTTGATCAGCGAAACAGCACTTGCTTGGCCATATAAAAAGTTAGCATGATGTGGGTGGTGCATAATCCTAATGCTGCTGGAGTCACTGTGACATACACATTAGTAGGTTTTACTTGCCAATACTCTTTTCTGAAGTAGGTCTCTCTCTTGCTAACCAATGAGTTGGTTCACAATCTTTTTCGAGTTCTCCTTCCTAAAGAACTCATCACTTCCTTTCCATTTTTTCAAATCCCTTGATCTCTCATCCATCTCCACCCTCAGGGCTCTACAATCCCCTTAGTACTTCAAAGTTGACCCAGGATAACATAAGTCGTTCATAAGCAAACAATGGCATTATGTGGGAAACTAAAACTAGTACACTGACATAGCAGGACCCATAGTGACTTTAGGAAAGTGATGCAGGGACACCAACAATGACGCATAGGCATCAAAGGGCTGCCTTCACTATCACTAGTATTCTACCTTGCCTTGGGCATGGCATGGTGGTGGTTAGAGGACAAAAACAACTCACCTCAGCCACTTGAATCAAGTAGGATCTAAGCTCATCTTCATCAGAGAGTGCATAGCTACACAGCTTGGGGTACTTATCTTAATAAGAGGAAAACGTTTTGCCAAATATATATTTTAAAAAACTCATCTGTTGGTGTTGTTTCAGGAATAAAAAAAAGTCTTATAAAGGAACACAGGATACAGCTAAGGTATATCTTTCCAATCTTACAGTTGGATGCAGGAATTTCACTTCAAGTTATCAAAATATCTCCTATTGCCTTTAGATACCCACTGTGACCTGCAGACACCAGTGCCGACCAAAGGTGACAAATTAGGGAATTAGGGTGGTAGTGTCTGGTGTCCCTGTTTTTTCCATTATCCTATTCCCTTTTCCTCATTTCTGCTATTGACTCCATACTGTTGTTGTATGTGACCATTGGTGGAGATAGTGTAAAGTAGAAAACTGCATTGCTGCAGATGGATCCAGAGTATGAGGTTAGTACTGTTTACTGATGTATGCTTTATCTATCTGAATGGGTAATAGGAACTTTGAGAAAGCATATGAGGCAAACTTTCTTCACATGATATTATATGGAGCGGAATGCATTTTCACCCCAGTGTATTGATAATTTTGTAAGGTAGAGTTTGGAATTGATTATCAGCAATTTGGCAGGTGATGTCAATAGAAGGCATTTGCCTTGAGTCTGACTTTGCGAACATTTGATGTTCTTGGAGATTAAAAAGAACCAGAAGGAAATTTTCTAAACATGTTTGTTGCTCTTACTAATTAAGTTAAATCTAACCTGGCAGGTAATATTAGATTGTTTTTCCTTTGTCTGCTTGAAAAGCAGTGGTTAGCCCACACAACTACCAAGCAGACCTGTTGCATTGTTCATAACTAAATAATGATCAGACAGAAATGCATCTGAACGGTTCTGTTAACTGTGTGTCCCTGCTCTGTTTTAGAATGATAGTAAAGTCATGGTATATCTCTGCAGGTTTTTGTTAATAAAAATGGCAACCACATGATCTTACTGTGGGTATCCCATGAAGAAGGACTGAGATGCCAGAGCATGGCTCAGAGGTCAGGAGGTGCACCTTAAGGGTATCCCTCCTTTGGAGAGAGAGGGACAACTGTCCTTTCACTGGGCTTAGAGAGATTGGCAGTAATTGCAGCATAAAGCCTAGTAGAAGGGAGAAGCTCTATTTGCCTGTCAACTTTTTGAAGAGAGGCCTACAGACTACTCCTGTAAAATGGTTTGCTAATAGTGTTGGACTGGGGAACCAAAAGCAGCACTGGCAAAAAGGTTCAAACCAGCCCTACCCCGTTTGTCTCCTCATGCTATCTCGCTATCTCTCAAGCTCTCTCTCTCACTCTCAATCCCTCTATTCTCTCACTTCTCCCTCTCTGGTCAAGTTTTCTCTACCTTCCCTCTATTACTCTCTCTTTCATGTGCCTGCTGCAATTAACCTTGGAGAGCTTGGGAAAGTGACAAAGGCACCAGGAGTGGCACCAGGCTTTCAAAACTGGCTCCTAGGGCTCCATCTCACTGGGGAAATACCTGGTGGAATAAAAGGCCTGCCCAGTCCTGTCTGCTAGCCTACTTTGACCAGTTCCTTTGCTCCAGCTCTCTGGGACATAGGTGGAGTGATTGTTCACTGTGTATGAAAGAGATAAGGTGAGAGTGGAGTGTGTACTGTGCTTTACTGTGCGCACATGGGAATTCATCTTGGTATTTTATGTGGACGGCAAAACAATATAAAGGACTTGGGTGATGATGTACAGGCCCCTTTATTTTACCTGCAAGCATGGAATATATTCCAGATGTATTTATTGCAGCTGGACTCTGGTAGTTGGTGGGAGGGGTAGCAAATAATGTACTTTTCTGACTTTGAAAAGAAGATTGGGACCTTTCTGCCTTTTGTCCTGGATTGCCACTACAGTCAGGTTTCATTAGCTATGGAGAGGGGATACTTTTCCTTCCCTTTGAAGTAAGCCTCCTTTTAATGCAAATCGTTGCCATGTCTGTCTGACTTGTTTTGATGACAAATGCTGTGGCTGGACAAGTTTGTCTGAAATAAACAAGAAGCCAAGATCTAGCCAAAGAGGGGCTCTGGATATCACATCTGTAAGTCCTGACTTTAGAAGCCCCCAGAAATTTGAGCACAGGAAATAATTGATTGGTCAGATTGATAATACATAATGGGCAGAAGGCCTGATCAGGGTGCCAGGGACTGTAACAACCAGGGATTGGAGTCACACAGCATTGTAAGTGAGAAGACAACTGGAGTCTGAGGAGGACTGGAGTAATCATTATGGGAACATTTTTGCCTCCAATTTAGTTGTTGATATTCCCACTAATATTGTGTTAGTATGGGCTGGTAAATCTTGTCTGAATTTTTCTGCAGAAGAAACACAACAGGCCATCACTGCCAGCCGATGTGGCCGAGCCCCTGGTCGGAATAGAGACCCTGGAAATATTTTCTGTGCCTAGCTGTTAGTCTGCGGTCTGTTACTTGCTAACATATTTAACTGTAGTGGTTTTCTATCTAGGACAAGGCAGTCATAGTTCCTATATTTGAGAACGGTGAGAAAGCCAGCCCTGAATGCGATCAGCCAATGGCCCTGCTTGATTCTTCCATTAAAATCTTAGGCAGGATGCTCTTACAAAGACTCGAGACATGGGCCATAAGCAATTCTATCCTCTCTGATATACAATATGGCTTCCGCAAGGGTATTGATACTCTCGAGCATTGTCTCAACCTCAAAATGATTATGTAGGGAAATGCACCAAAGCCAAACAGGGGGCTCTCTACCTGGGCTGGACCTTAGCAGTGCATTCGATTGTGTTAATCATAGCAAACTATGGACTGTATTGGCTTCCATGGGAGTTGACCATGGAATCATACGTTTACTGTCCAATATTTATTCAAACTCATCTGTTAGGGTCCATTACAGCCCAGGTGGTGTATGTACCAAAAGCTTTGCAGTCAGGCATGGGGATAAGCAAGGTTGTGTCTTAGCCCCTTTTCTCTTCTTACTGTATGTAAACAGTCTGGAGAAGGCCTTGCTCTACACCCCTCTGGAGATAGCCAAGATTGGCAAGAGGTTCACTCCCATATTGATGTATGCGAATGAATACCGTTCTTTTGCCCCGTATGCCATATGCACTGCAGTCTCTCCAAAAATATTTTTACTCAATTTATGGGAAGCTTAGACCTCGTAACAAATATCCAGAAAACATTTGTTATGACTATTGGGGAAAAACGTTTAAGAAATCCGCATTATAGTATTAACAAGGTTGGTATTCCAGTTGTACCCAACTTTGGCTACCTCAGTGTTTTGCTTGATAAGGGTAGCTGGACCACACAAGTAAATATCAAATCACAGCACGTGCTTGGTAATTTTGGGGCAGTCTCTAGATTTCCCTCCAGGTTTGGCTCATGCCCCTTGAAAGCAATGTGAACTCTATATAACGTTAAAGCTGTGTTGGCTGCTAGCTATGTGGCAAGCTTGTAGGGGTACTCAAGGGTGGACAAAATGCAAACTACGGAGACTGATATCTTGAGGTGTATGCTTTTGGTCCCTCAATCTACTTCAGCTTCCATTTGCCTCAGTGAATTAGGCCTTCCTTTTATTGTAGATATCATACAGGCTGCACCCATCTTGCTGTGGCTTTCGATTTGGACAAAGCCTGAAGCAGTACTCAATAGGGATAGTGTAGTCAATTGCCTCTCCCTTGCTGTTATATTAAGGAGGTGTATTCATCTTGGAATATTCTTTTTATTCCTACTGAGGGGTGTTTCACTTTTTATTGCTCGAAAGTAGAACTAAAGGCCAGGTTACGCGGGGTGATGAGGGCTGCCAGGGATCGACACGATCAATCGAAGAGTTTGATGGCCGCATACGTCTGTATTCCCCCAGAGTGCGCATGGAGCCATAGCGGAGTGATATTCTATCTGCCCACCATATGTGCATTTTAACAAGGTTTCGTCTCAGTTCAGCTCATTTGACGGTAGCTTACCCATTGAGAGAACAATGGAATAAAAAAAAGGAGTCTGTCCTTGTAACAGTTGGACTGTCCAATGCAATTTATTTTCTTTTGTCCTTTTTACTGCTCTTGTAGAGCGAGTTTTAGAAAGCCTCATGTTTAAAATTGGCAGAATAGGCAGGCCTTACTGTTCCTACAATCTGTTCCTAATCAGCTAATATGTTTATCAATTGTAAATTTTGTCTCTGCTACTGTGCCTATTAGGAAGCATTCACCTGATTTTTTTTTATAAGACTATATCCAATTGACGATGCTATTACGTGGGGCTGGTCCCAAGATGGCCGACTGGTGAGGAGCTCCGGCCAGGAGCTCCCGGGAAGGGGCTTGCCTTTTTGGCTTTTCCCCCTGGATACCTCCCCCCGGTGACCCTCTAAGCACAGGGATCATTCCCCTTGCCATCTGGCCGCATCCTGCTGAATCCCAGTTACAAACACCTGCTAATTGGTGTCCCCGATTCTCCGGGCTTACCGATCGTCAGAGGAAGCCGAGAATCGACGGTGCCCAAGGGTGCCGTGAAGCAGGAAACATTGCCAAATTTCCCTCAACAGTGTCGTGAAGGACGCGGAGCCATTAGAGGCTGCACAGGCGACTTGCTGTGGGGGTAAGGGCTCTCTCTGAGCCTCATCGGGGAGCCGTTAATTCTGCCGCGGAGCTTCACAAAATGACGGCCCCCATGATCTGAGGGAGGAAAAGACGCAGACCCTTAAGCGCCTCCTCGGTGCGACCGGAGCAGATCTGATGTGCTGACACCCCCATCAAGGCCTCTGAATATCAGTGTAACTCACCCGCTGGATCAATCTTCTGGAGTCCTGGCGTGCCTTCGCCTTTTCTGCCTCCTCTCCTCGCCGCTCTCCTCCCGGATCGAGCACTCAAGGTGTACAGGGCGTGCAGCACCCCCTCCACCGCTGACGAGTTGATGCTTCGTTCACCTGCTCGACGATCACCGGGAGTCCAACGTGCCTCTCCGCACTTCCCGCGCCGGCCACCTCCAGGAGCGAGCTCTTCCGAGTGTGCTTCGTCGTGCGGCGCCAATCCTTCAGATGATGCGGGCGGAATCCCTGAACATTGGCTTTGAGGTTCGGAAGGCTGAGGGTGCCTTTTGATGAAGGAGTCGCCCTGAACGGAGTTCTCACAACTGTTCTTCCCAGCTGAGTCTGCGGGCGCTCTCCGCGATCTTTGGAGATCACTGTGCCTGGGCTCCCAAGATATGCCAGACACCACAACGCTGCTTCCGGCATCCCCTGTTTACCGCTGCTGACAGGTGAGACCACCAGGCCCTGGGTGCATGACACTGTCCGGGATCACTAGCCAAGTTCTGTTAGTCTATTACAAGAGGGCAGATCTGTTACTTGATTTACTGTGCTGCCTGACCCTAAGATGGCCGCTGCACGAGGCTTCTGGCAAACCCTGTTTCCCGCTGATGACAGGTGAGACCACCGGACAACAGGCCCTTGATGCAGGAAGCTGATCTCTTGCCTATGTCCAGAGGGCTGATCTGATGTATGATTTATCGTGCTGCCTGACCCTAAGATGGCCGCCACCCTCGAAGCTTAATTTTCTACATATAAATGGTGTTTTTTAGGGGGCAGAATCCCTTGCCTGACACCGCCGCCACAGTGGTCCTTAACCACGATGTGCTACTACTCTTGGACAAAATTCGGTCATCGACCAGACCTCGAGCATATCCCCCATCCGGCTCACCCATCTGGACATTGAATCTGTGAAATTGCCACCGAACGTTGGGACCTAGCACTCTGGCCGATGCCCGGTGGAGTTACCTTGATAGCTTTAGAGGAGATGGGCTGTGGACTTCCCCCTCGACCGTCACCTACTCAGCCGGACTTTGGGCAGACTCTCCTTCGTCTCTCCGCCGTATCTCCCTCCTACCCTTTTACCTTACTCCCCTACCTTTCTACACTCCATTTATCTCGTCTTCTATGCTCTTTAAATGTTTTTTTTGCAACATATGTAACTTGTAACTGATGTAACTTTGTAACAATGTGGAACCTCATATAAAGCGCTCTGATACCTCCGGGTCTAGCCAGCGCTATATAAAACTCATCAAATAAATAAATAAACAAATAAATAAACAAATAAAATAAATATTACGTTTTCGATACATGTTATCTCATGCGTAAGTGTCATATATTAGCTGTGGACCTAGCTATATGTGAGGGTAGCACCAGGCCATCATTACCACCAACATGGCGAATCATTAGTTACAGTTTTGTTTTTAGCTTCAGATACTTTGTGTTGCTATCCTCATACTCTTGTGTTCAGCCATTGGGTGGAGGCATTGAGTTGTGGCCTTGTTTTTGATTTATTGCTAATTTATCAATTGTGCTGTTTTTATTGTGCACTTTGTTTTAAATGTATTGTTAATATATTAACTGTGTTGTTTTTACTGTGTACTCTATTGGTTTTTCATGTGAGTAAACTGAATAAAGTGAACTGAACTGAGAAGACAACGGTGTGCCAGAACCATGATACATGATTACTGGCCTCCTCTTCAGGTTGAGAACAAACATGAGTAAAGACCACTGCAAGGGGAACTGTAGACAGCCTGCATAATGCTGGACTGTATCTCTCAAAGAACTCTGCCATGTGGTCATCACCCCTGCCGCCTGATGCCTAGGAGCGCTTAAGGAACTTGAGTCCTATATCTGCTGGAAGTACTCCATCTGAACCTGCGCTGAATGGAGGTAATGGAAGTTTTTTCTACAAAGAAATCTCCTTAGAAGTAGTGTGTGTGCAGGATGGACAAAGAACTGACACCAGTGCTGCGTGAGGCCCCAGCAGATGATTATTTCTACAGGATCACTTTGTAATGAACCAACAAGCGTGACCCTGAAAGCACCCAAGAGGACCATGAGCTTGCTTAATCCTCCTTACTTAACTGTAAGTAGTCAGAAGGGATAGCCAGGTGATGCTAATAGGAATGAATTCCTTCTAACTGCTTTAAAGTTTTCCTAAAGGTTGCAGTTCTTAAAGTTAAAAGCCATGCATGGAAGCCTTTTGTGCCAAACCATTTCCCAGCAGCTCTAAGCTACATCTGAAAATCTTAACCTCAGTGTCAGTGTAAAGGTAATTTAAATTATTCTAGCTTTTAAACTACCTTTACTGAATGAAGAAGTTTCAGAAAATATCAGCCTTCAATTAGTAGTGCCCTTCTGAATTTGTGGATTAACAAAATATCAAATTCATTGAGCTGTTTCATAAATTTAGCTATTTGGAGCCCCTTTCACTGCCTGGCCAGTGATTTGAATTTGCAGCTTTATTCGCCATCAATGACTCCTAATCATTGCTGAACAACTGCCCTGCCCCCACCCGATGAGAATTTTTTGTGTTCTGAGTGGGCTCTTCCGTTACTTAGGTGGGCGCCTGGCCTGAGGAAGTGAATATGGAAAGAATTGGAGGACAGTGCGAGGCCTGGGCCAAGAAGAAGACGCTGTTTTGAGTGTGAACTTTGCTTTCGCAAGTACATAATAAGCTGTAAGCCTCTCTGACGTTTACTCGCTACCGCTCTATCTGCTACTCTGTGTGCACATGCACATTTATAACGGCCAGGACCCCAAAGGATCCATGGAGGTATTCGGGAGCTTCAGTTTTACAGCACGCTGGTACCTATACCGCAGTCTTTTTGTGATTTTGTATAATATTTTTCCCCATTGGTCGTATAGACCTTTGCTGGTTGACTTGAATCGCTGTAAGAGAGAAGACATCAACGATACATTTCTGGCTTGTGCAGCCAATGAGACTCCACAATAAGGACCACGAATCACCAAATGGGGTTACATTGATTTTATTTTAGGACGCTAAACAATACAGTATTTAAGCAGAATAAAAAAAGTTCAAGAGATACAACAATGCAGCAGGTAAACAGAAATATCTCAGTAGATTAGGCCATAATAAGGTTAGGTAGAGAATAGTAGCAGCCACAACAATAATTAAACAAACTAAAACAGGTTTTCCATAAAGAAAACTTCCCTTCTCTCTTCTAAACATAGATTGCCTACAGGACTATCTATCCAGTATTTCTATTTAGGGAGCTTAGAAGGTGTCAGCATGATATACACTTCTGCAGAAGCCTTAGGAAAGGAAATAAGTGTCTAGCCTAAAGCTTCACACTTACAGGAAAGGGCACGCAAAAATCTGTCACTCTCCAAGTCTAAAAGGAATCTGCTTCTCTAACCATGGCAACACCAATTGAAATAACAGGAGCTTCAGAAACATCCTTATTTCCACTCATGCCACCAGGTACCAACCAAATTGTTACTTGAGATGAGCATCTGCAACCTCCCTTAAGTTTCCCATTGCATCGAAACTTGGACTGTACTCCGCAACCTTGAACAACCCGCCATCCTGGTACACGATGAACAAAAAGCCTCTTTCGACCATTAATTCTCCATGCTCACTGCCAAGTTCTTCCCTTCAGGCCTCACTATCGACATTTTATATAAACAATACGCCTTTAACTAACGAGAAGCATTATAATGCACCTGCCAATGAAGGAGAAAAAAAATATACTGGAAGGCTAAATGCATTTCAATTAAGATCTGTGGTGAGGTTAGGTTAAATCAGCAGTCAATATGACCTTTGAATACATGATTATACATACACAAGTATAACTTTAAGAATAAATGTAAGACATTAATAAAAGAGGACATGATTACATATTTCAACTGAACATTAGTACACTCATATATAAACCTCTAATCCCTACAATGATTACATTTCATTAATACATTTAAATGCTTCACACTTGTTAAGGAAGTTAAGACACACAGCGAATACAATGTCAGCTATGAGTATATAGTTGCAAATCGCAGCAAAAACAGGGTGGAGCCTCAATTATGCTGCTCCAAGTTCAAAAGAAAGAAACAGTTTATCCATTAAAGGGGACAGTGTGAAAGTGGGACTGGCCGACTCTCAGTCATCATATTCCCACAAACCTTGTGAGAACGTCTACTAGACAGTCAACACCTTTTCACAGTGTGCTGGCAATGGATGGATTACTATGACAGGCCCTCTGCTAAAGGTAGGTCGATGCGTATTAATATTGAAAGCCTTTATCAAAGCCAATAGAACGAAGTCTGATTATTAAGAACATATGTTTTGCACTGCTAGTTGTCACTCCATGAAGATATATATTTTTTGTGTGTTATTTAGCTTTGAGTACAATAAAGTATTGTCTCTTTTTTAAGTAAGCACACTGGAGGGATATGAAGTGTTACTGGATGTTACTATCATCTTTACTGAGTGCTGCATTTTTAGCCTACACCCCCCCCCCCCACTAATCCTCGGTCTGCTCTGCCTAAAGGATCAAGTACTACAGGGGTGCACTTGAGGATCAGTTTTGGGTCCAAATGATAGGAGGCCCAAGAAGACCAGATGTAAAAAATCTCTACCCGACACAATTGCAACCCAGAAACGACTGAATGCTCTGGGACATTTCCCCTTGCCCTCACGTCCAGCGAGTCCCCATAGATTACTTGTCCCCAATGTGCCCGACTGCCATCCATGGTTCCCCAGAGTTCTATCTCAAGGCCATTATGGAGTTCTGAACTCTGAAATTTTTACTTAAATTTTAATTCTGCAGGAATTCCTTTTACATGATGGAGAGGTGTGAATGGCATGTGTATGGGGTGGGCTTTCTTCACTCCGTAGAGAGCCATATACATAAGGGTATGCCATTATAAGTATATAAGTTGACAGAGATTCTGTTCTTCGGTAAGGCCCATGCCATATGATCAGAGGATTGGTGGCCCCCAGAACTGGGGACGGCACCCATCCCTAAAAACGTAGTAAGAAACCTGGGTTTCCTGATAGATGACAACCTCTCTCTGAAAAAGCAGGCTAACTCGACTTATGGTCTATGTTTCGGAATCATGCGCCTACTTAGAAAGGCTTTCCAATGGCTGCCCCTCCAAAGCCTAAAATCCTTTTCCCAAGCACTCATTGTAAGTCGCCTTGACTATGGCAATGCTCCCCTGGTAGCAGCTAATGAAGCTCTCCTAGCCAAACTTTAGGTGGTGCAGAATACTGCTGCTCACCTTGTTTGCACCCTTCCACCCTGCACTCCCTCCGATCCTACTCTCAGATCTCTCCATTGGCTACCAATAAAAAAGCATTCCCTCTTCAAACTCCTCTGCCTAGTGCACAAAGCGCTATCTGGACTAGGCCTGGGCGTAGTTCGCTGAGTTTTGCTACGCGGAACTCCGCGAAGTTACAAAAAAACTCAGTGAAGTTCCGCAAGTGGCGGAGTGCAGTGTGCACTGCAGTTTGTGCTGGTATTCCTGCCGCTCGGGTAGAATTTCTACCCGAGCGGCAGCTCGCGCTCGCGAACTTACCGTTCGCGAGCGCAAACTTACTGATCGCGAGCGACGAAAAAAACTCTGCTGCACATCGCGAAGCGGAGTTTTCTGCACTCCGCGAGCTCCGCAGAGTGCAGAAAACTCAGCGAACTGAGCGGAGTTCACCGCCCAGGCCTAATCTGGACCACGCACCCCTCTGTCCACAAAACAAGCTTTAACCCTACCTACCCGCGTGCAGCCTAAGGTCTGAGACGCCCTCGCCGCATAAGTACAGCCAGACAGGGGGAAGATCATTCTCTTACCTAGCTCCCCACCAATGGAACAGACTACCCTTGCATATATGGTTGTGCCCTGACCTAACCCTATTCAAAAAACTTCCTAAAACCTGGCTCTTCTGATTCCTCCATATCCGCCTCCCCCTTCGCGTCGATGTACCATTGCGCCGAGAGACCCTCTCAAGGGTGATTCGTTTTGCGCTATACAAATATATTTAACATAACATAAGTTATTTAAACTAAGGTGTGTTGGAAAACCGATAAGAACTCTGCAGGCAGTGACAGATTTCTCTCACTGGGCCACAACAGTAAATGTTTGTTGCTGTCGGTTTCAATTTTACATTCCTTTTAAACTATGAAATGTTATGAAATTTTGCATTTCAGATTGTATGACTGTCTGACCTCTGTATGGATTCAGGTTGTATTGTAAATGTGGTTTGTAAAAATGTCATAAACAATGTTTGTGAACATAGAGTGGCTTCCATTTAGTGCAAAGTTAATTGTGTTGTTAAAAGCAATGTGCCGTCCAGTCTGCATTTCTTAATTACGGCACTCATATTGGAAACATAGTGCAACTGCTAGATACAATAGTGCATTTTGGGGCATATGTATGAAAAATCTGTTTATGCGAGTCCTTAATAGCGATTTTTAGCAAATCACTATTAAGGACTCGCAAAAGGCAATGTATGTAGGATTCGCAATATTAATTGCGATTCCTACGTATTCCTTAATTGCGAATCGCAAATTGCAATTCGCAATTAAGGAATACCTTCCCATTCATTCTGATGGGCCTAGAGGCCCATCGGAATGAATGGGAGGACATTCGCAATTTGCGAGTACCCATTAGGTATTCGCAAACTGCAAATGCAATTTCAAGGGTGCAAGGGTGTCAAAAGGACACCCTGTTGCACCCCTGAAATCAGCATGTGTGCACATGTAGCGCACATACATGCCCTTAGGGCATGTATGTGTACAGGCCACTTTGAAAAATGCAAAAAAGTGCATTTTTCAAACACATCGCAAATTACCACCAACTGGAAGTTGGTGGTAATTTGCGATTTCTTAGGGCAAAATCGCACAACTTGGGTGCTTCCTGCATTGCATTTTGGGAATCGCAATTTGCGATTCCTTAAATGCATTTGCAAAATAGGGAATAGCAAATTTTGCGATTCCCTATATTGCGAGGGCCTTTTGGGATGATACATCCCAAAAGGCTTTTTCCCGTTCGCAAACGGGCCGATTCTGAGAATCGGCCCGTTTGCGAACGGGAATTAGGCTTCATACATATGCCCCTTAGTGTTTGGCCTCATTCCTGAATGCTTTTTATGTACTCATGAGTGGACAGACTTTATCAAGGCACTAATTGCTCACAGTGGGCGGAGGAGGGTCTGTTCCTTGCCTTGCGAATTAGAGTCAGCAATTGCGTGAGAAGGCAGTGCCAGAAAACTGCTATCCCGAGTGGTGCACTGTGCAGAAGTAACTTTTTTGCCAAGTGTGACCAAAGTGGTTCTCATTTTCCTTCAGTAGGTCTGGCATTCCTGATGTTTCTCATCAAGGCATAGATCCGTTACTTTTGATAATTGCAAAGGTGGCCAAGTTTATTATCATACATGGAATGTTGGGTATTCAGGGAGCTTGTGACTTGTTCTCCGAAGTTATATTCAGGGTGCATGGGGGAGGGGACATGCCCAGTTGTTTGCCATAATATGACCATCTCTCACTATTATAACAGGTCCATGTGAAACTCTGTATTTTATTATATGCTGCAAACTCCAAATTACTTTGGTTTACACACACGTGCCGATTAACATAATAACATGTTTGTTTGTAAAGACCATGTTCAACCCTTGTGATACCTTGGCACTGAAAACAAGTTTTCCTGTTACTTCTGAGCTCACCCCTTGGTGCATCTTGGCACTTAACAGGTGTTTCTTAACACTCAGCGGTTCTCAGTGTATCGACCTCAGAAGGATGCAAGGCTGCAGGGACCCACCAGAGATCAATTTTGAATGAAATAGAGTTTAATCCTGTTAAGGGTCATGGGGAGGGACAAATATACTAAAAGCAGAATAGAAAGATATCCCATTTGCCATAAATCAAGTATTGATTAATACAATACACAAGGAGCAGAAACGATGTGCATTCATAAGTTATTTTGTATAACTTCCAGAAATTAATTAGTTACTAAGCACACCACGAACTGTAAACATTAATATACATGAAAATATGATATACAAAAATAAGACATAAAATGAATTGCACAAAAATCAAACTAAGTATGAACATGAGATCAGGGTGTCCCATTAGTAAGGAGAGGACTGCTTAATTATTACCTGGTGGAACACAGAACCATGCAGTGCCCCATGATTTAATCAAAACAATTAGCTCGTGTGTCCTGGACTCATTTGGCTATGCTGGTGTCCACATTTACAAAGAATAACGGCCTGAGGATGACCTCCAACAAATGATTATATCCCATGTGAAGGAGATCGAAATGCATCAGCAGCAGATAGAGATTACAGGAGTGTGTGATTAAGACAGGACATTTCCCCAACATCTAAAGTGAAGACACATTACTCAAATGAACTCTCAGAATGCAAACTTCCCCACTGGGACTTCATTTGTTAAAAAGAAGGCAAGCCCTAATAAGGACTGTACAACTCTCGATGCCGACTAATGGGACACTCATCTCATGTTTGTAGGTACTTTGATTTTTGTGTGATTTGTTTTGTGTCTTAGTTTTGTATGTCATATTTATGTATATTCATGTTTACAGTTTGTGGAGTGTTTAATAACTAATTGATTTCCAGTAGCGGCTCCTCGAGGGAGTGCGGTGAGGCGGGGGAGGGGCAGGGAGGAGGGTAGTAAACTCCGGAATACGGACGAACGGAGTTGAGTAAATAAATAAAAACGAATTACATTGCGCGCTGCATTGCCGATTTGGCGTTGCAGCTTGCGCAATGTAATTCGTTTTATTTAGTTACTCAACTCCGTTGGTCCGTATTCCGGAGTTTACTACCCCCCACCCTGCGCCTCCCCACCGCCCCGCAGCACTCCCTCGAGGAGCCGCTACTGTTGATTTCTGAAATAACACAGCAAATTATGAATTCACATTGTTTCGATTCCTTGAGTCTTATATTAATCAATACTTGATTTTTGGCAATTGGGATGTCTTTCTATTCTGCTGCCAGGATTCAAAGCAATGGCCACGAGAGGAAATGGAGGTTTGGGGAGAGGGGGAGTCAATTCATTGAGGCACCAGATCCTGTGCGAATACATCAGGAAGATTAGGACCAAGACCATTCGTTTGCCATCACAAGATCACGTCAAGGTGAAGGGAAGGGTCTTGTGAGGTCATGGCAATTTAGAGATGTATAGGTAACACATGTATTTTACTTGCTTTTGTCCATAAACAGAAGAAAACCTCAACATAATAGAGAAGAGTGCACCGGGAAACATGGAGTTGTAATGCCCATTTTGTTATTTCTCATTTATAGGTTATTTGTGGAATTTATAAAGTCTAGAGCTAGCCCGGGTAAATGCAGAGCAATTTGTATATAGCATCCAAAATACATAGCCCACATGTGTGATATGCAGGTGTGTTTATATTGAGAACTCAAGTCAGTAAAAATGCAGAAGAAAACGCAATATTACATTCCCGACATGTTTTTAGGTCGTTAAAAGTTGTAACCTAACATGTTGAAATTGTAGCAATTCCTATTAATAAATTCCTTTTAGCAATAGTATATTTATCTGGGCCGTCACTTAGAACAGAACTTTCGTCCACAGGGTGATTCTCTTACTTGTGGTTTGAGACTATTGCATAAATCTCAAAACAGAGTCTATGTTCTCTCACTGTGTGGCTTCTATGCGTCTTACCAATCATTTTACAACAAACAGTTGTCTTAATCTAGAAAAATACATGGTGTATTATAATTAATGCTCCCCGTTTTCCCTTTTTACTGATTTTTACAGATAAATACAGACAGAAAATCATTTATTATTGTGGATAAAAATGGAAATTGTATTCTTTTTTGAGTGATTCTACATGCTGTCATTCATGACTATCAGGCCAAAAGCTGTGAGGATTGACAGGTAAGGGGTTAAAAAAAAGAAAGGAATTTTAGTAAAGAGGCTTAAACAGCAGTAGATAGCCACAACCTTGATACTAAAATGTTCATGTTTTCATAAGAATGGATTGATTCATCTTCTGTGGGTGTTCATACCACTGAAACCTATAAGGCGGTCAAGTTGAATGCACATTATTTGGTTACATAAATGTGAAAATGCAGTAGTTTCAAATTCATGTTTTCACGAAACCCAAAATAAATATGAATAAATAGAGAAACATTAGCAAAAAATAAATATGGATAAATACAGAAACATTAGCAAAAAATAAATATGGATAAATACAGATGGAAATGTTAGAAAATAAATACCATAAAACCTGGAGCCCTAAATTATAAATAAAACATTGTCATATAGTTAAAGTTGTGATCACTAAATAATGACATTGCTAAAAAAATGACATTTAAATGGGAAAGTGGGAGAACACACAACAATGATAGCAAATAAATGCACGGGGTTCCTTTTATTACGTTTTCCGTGTGGTATGTTATTGCTTACTGGGGAGAACTGCAGTTGGGAATGTAGACAAACTTACATTTTTTTTATATATACATTCTTTTTTATTAAGTTTTAGTTAACATTGCGCCCCGAAGTGGGGTATGAAAAAGGACACATCAGTTGCTCTCAGCAATGCAAATATCATCATCACATATCAGAATTTTTTTTTAAAAATCCAAACAATGATAACAATAACCTTATGCGGTACAGCCATTCTGCCACATAATCTCAATATCCAGATCAGTAATGCATTTCAAAGATTGCAGTCTCTTAATCCTTCCCCAGGTCCTGTCAACATTACATCTGGAAATTCGATACTTGCTCTAAGTGATATTAGTGAGTGACTGCCCTCTTGTTTTCCTCGTGAGATGATGCCGTATCTATATGTTGCAAATGCTCGTGAATACAGTTTGTACTTTGTGACATTGTCATGGTAAAATATCTACACTTGTGTGGCAGAAAAACAGCTAATAATGAAAAAAATAAACCAACATTCACCCCTTGCCGTTCACACGCATAGCTTAACAAAAACAAAATAGACATTTGAATTACTTTATATTTGAGGTTAGCAGAATGTCCCGTACCCTCTTGTAAATTTCCAAAAAGTAACACTGCTATTTAAAACTACTTTGACCACTACTTCAATATGGTTTCTATCGAAGTTGGAAAAACAACTCAGTAAAAACATCCAGCAACACTCATCAGCGCGGAGGGCAATAAGCGGCCTACTGAATGGACATCAGAAGTACATATATACATACATATATATGGGTTTTTTTTTGCAGGGTTTTTTTGCAGTTTTATATAGCACGAACTCGACCCGAAGGTATCAGAGCGCTTTACATGAACACCAGTTGCGTTACAGATGGACGCATTCCTTTCAAGCACAGGAAGATTAAGCGATTTGCCCATGTAGCAAGCAGAGAACAGAGGGCCGAAAAGCCGCGGTCATGCACACAAAAAGTCAAAGCTAGAGCCCGGTCAAAGTTTATGTAGAACGCCTGAGCGAAATTGTTGACGTTTTACCGGAAGTAGGCCTACGTATCCAACGCCACTTCCCATTGACTACTACGTCGCCTACGCCGTGGTTACGAGAATATATATAGTTTAGTATAGTGACACGCGTGTTTGTTGGTCTTCTGTTTAGTTTCAGGGAGAGGGTGAAACCGGTGGAGTGAGCGCTTCAGTTTTGTATGCAATTATTAGTTTTATAATTTTAATATTTACCTTTACCGCTGACGAGTAGTTATCAATCCCAAATGTTCTTAACAGATCGAAAACGCACAATTTGTTTTGTATGGGGGTGACCATGGTGAAACAAGCTGGCGAATACAACGCAAATATCAGCTTAATTTCGGGTTGATACGCCAGATTTTTTTCTTTTAAATTGAGCTTCCGCAAATCAGCACCCCTTTGCATGCTTTCTTTTGTCGCTAGATTTTAACGTATTTTTCCTTCATTAACTAGCTGTTTTGTATGGTTACATCGTTATCGTATTTTATGAGAACGTGTTTTCCTCGTCTTCACTCGTACCTTGCAGGTCGAATAATGTATCTCAGCTGCATCCGTTTTGACTAATTTGTCTTCCCCGAACAATGCTTAAGACACCTGATTTTCTTTAAATGTATCTGCTTTGTAACATTCCCAAGTTATTTAGTTGCCAACTTCCGATCCTTAGTTTTGAAATGGATCACTTCCAGGTGCCGTTATTAACGAGCGGGTGTCTCCAAACACGAGGAGGAGGGTATTCTAAGGCTAGAGACGAAGCAGAGACGGGGGTCAGTGGATGAGATTTAACAGAATGCCCTTTTGTATCCAAACGTTGACCCCACGCACACAACTACACACGCACCGTTGGCAGACCGTAACTGCACACGCAATGTCCTCAGATGCGTTATGCGTGTCACAGGGAACCGCATGCTCCAGTCGGCGGCTTTTGTTTAAAAGTCTGATGCATTCTGGGAGTTGTTTCTCGTTCACCCTAAATAAAGGGTGGATTAAACGCAACTGTAAACAATTTGTAAAACAAAAGCCCAGTCCGGGTACTACGTGTTTATGCCCTTTCACAGGGGGCCTCTGGCTAACCTGCATAGAACCACTAAACCTGAACCCCCTCCCCCCAACACACATACTCACGCTAAAAAAGCATACTCCACGCATCAGCCTAACCACTCACGACCCACCCGTGTAATATTACGATGACCACGGAAAGGGGTTAGAAAATCCGTACACGGCTGATTGTGTTTCTGCCTGTTTTTAGGAGCATGCATTATTCCGCTATCAATTGTGGGATGTTGTGCTTTCCGTGATAAATATAATTTATTTTTTGTTTATCCACACATTTGGGGCATACTATAGAGAGCAGAAAAAAACAATGCGAGGAAACGTCCACTCCCGTACAACATCGAACATTGTGCGCCTTGGGTTGGAGAGAAGCAGAGGTTGGATATTTTTTCTAATATCGGCGCACAAATCCTCGGCGTAGATATCCAGTCGTGTGTCTCAAACACCGTAGTTTTCATAGGACACCTAAGCCTTTGCATTGAGTCGGCATAGACACTTAACCGCACCTGTGTGACTGGCACATATTGTAGGCACCCGTCAACTAGTGTTTCCGCGAGTGCCAAAGGTTCAGATTGCTGCTTACAGGCAGTCATGTCTTGTAGACAGAAAAACAATGACCGTAGATCGTTTCGTAGTTGATGCAATATTGTTAGAAAGGCTTGTGTAATTGCAGGACCGCAGCGAAACACCAATCAATACAAACCATTAACATTCTGACTTGAAAGGTTTTTAAGAAAACAGGCGACCTTATTCTTTGCTCTTCCATCACGTGATGCAAATGTTTAAACATTAATGCAGTTTTTGAATTTCTACATCCATTTTTAAATGAAGGCTAGTTATTACATACTCTATTTTATTTTTTTACTTAGAGGCATACATTCTGTGGTCATGTGCGATTGTGTATAATATATATTTCGAGTGTGGCTTTATCGAGATCTGTTATTTTTAATATTATGACTATCTAATTAGCGATGTGTATATATCAATCTTTAGAACTTTAAAATATTTGGTTAAAGCAAAACCAGTTCAGTGGAATTCGTGCAAAACCAGCTTGTCTATTTTTTTATAAACTTAAATCACACTTAAAAAAAAAAAAAAAAATCACGTTTTAAGTCGATAAGTAACTATTCCTTATTGGGTCACGTAGATCGTAAACACCGTCAGATCTTCGAAATTCTTCAAGCGAGATTCTGGACAAGACGCGTTCTCGGTTCACCAAAGGGGACAAACACAGACCACATTTCGTTTAACTGGTTTCATCCCGAAAGCCCTTCGTTCTTTTGTTTTCGAACTTATCACAGTATCGAAATTAAAAGGTCGCGGTGTGAAATGTTGCTTTTGCGGACACAGTTGCGAAACGAAAGACGTTAATGTAAGAAGAGCAAAATCTATACTTAAAAAAAGTATTTGACAGGCACCTCTTACCCTTGTGGTGAAAATCAGAAGTCCCGTAGTCCATGAAACGAATAATCGTGACAAACTCATACTAGAGAGGAAACATCGCCCAGTCGTGATATGTCACTTGCTGTCGCCGGGAAAACTAACGTTCTGCGCCGCTTCCAATTGTCGGCGCTTGTTAGTGCGCGTAATTAAACTTACATGACGACGGGGAAGCCAAGCAGTTTAACCAAAAGTGACAGAAGTCGGAGTGCCGTGTTTTAATGTGTGCCGGAAGGATGGGGCTCTTGTTTTTGGCTGTTGCTGTCACGCCATCCCGTGACCCCTGCAGAGGAGTGGGCAGAGGGTCCATTTACCGCCTCAGCCCTACTTTGGGGCTGGTGACCGCGCAGCAGCCCCATCCATTGCCCCCTCTGCTCAGGTGACACTACAGCTGCCCCGAGTCTCTGGTGGCAGCACAGCACACCCCCCTCTTCCCGTCTACTTCCACATCTGCTCAGGTGGCAGTATAGCGTCCCTCCAGCCTCTGTGAGCGCAGGAGACCCCCTTCCCCTTCACTGTCACCCCTGCTCAGGTCACCTGACGGCTTCCTCCCTCCCCCGGCCCCTGGTGGTAGCAGAGCAGACGCTCCCACCCACTGCCACCTCTGCTCAGGTGAGCGGACAGCTGCCTCCCGCCCCCGGCCCCTGGTGGTAGCACAGCAGACGCTCCCACCTACTGCCACCTGTGCTCAGGTGTCATGACAGCTGCTGTCCACCCCCGCCTCTGATGGCAGCACAGCTGACAGCCGCCCCTCCCCCACTCGTTCTGAGCATTCCTCGACCGCTTTGTAAACAAATGTTCTATAGTTCACGGTGGTTTAAGAACGCTTGACTGGGGCAGGGAACCGCGAAGAATGTTGCTTTTAGTCTATGATAACACGTCCCGCAGGTCTGTTAATAAAGTATTCTTTATTTAGAATTAAGTTTCTGTTAAGTAAAACAAAATAAAATAAAAGACCGTGCTTTTTTAGTACACACCCCATTGACCCAGTCACATGTGGCCCAGGTAACAAATATTTGGAGACAGCATCGTTTAAACAAAGAGAACGAGCATATAACTGTACTTACGGCGTCAAGAACGGAACGTGTACCTTTCAATATCAACTTTACAGTTCAAAAGTTCGATCTCAACTTTATTCAAAATGAAACGAAAAATAATGCAGAATCGCTGTTAGTCACAAAATGTGGGTGAAAGAAGATGGTGCAAAATGCGGCCTGCCTGTGACGTAGGCTGGCCCCAGTGGTGCAGGCGACACCACCATTCATGTTTCCGGTTACACGTGTTTCCTATGCGGCCTCAGTGCCACGTGCGGAAATTGTATTGGGATAAAACGAAACGATGGAGTGCCGAGACCAACAGCGGCTTGGATGGGCGCATCTTCCATTAGTGCAGCAGGTGCAGTGGCACTGTTGCCTAAAAACCATAGGAACCCTGTTTATTGCTGTATTTCACAGTTGATACAGTGGTCGTGGGGCCCGTTTATGACCTGCACTCGGGCCCATGGCCCAGTCTGCGCATTGGCTGTTGGGTGAGGACTGCTTGTGGGTGGAGTGGTGGAGCCTTTCTTAAGGTGCAGCAGATGCAGGTGTGCCTACTCCTTACCACCCTTCTCTATATCACACTTTAGGTTTCTAATCCAGATGTAAACGCTTGTTCTGAAACCATGTGACCCTGGGCAGACCTCTTTATCTCTGCGTTCATTCTATGGTATATGTGCAATGTTACAGGGCTGTATGCATTGTAGTGTAATGCAGATGAGTTTTATTGACCTCTACAGCATTCTACCGTCTTCTTCACAATACCCACGAGGACCTGGTTTCTGTAATTCAGCTCCAACTGGTTCCTTTAGAGAAATACAGAAACGAGATGATCTGTGTAGCGCACCTCATGTTTGAGAAGCTGCTCCTACAGTATACATTTTGTAGGAGGCCCGGATTGGCCATACTGCCACTTTGGCATTTCCCTGGTGTGCTGCAGGTGAGAGGGCTGCTTTCAGAACGGAATGGGCTACCTGGGTGGCCAAGCCATGCCCCATGGCTTCAGCCCACTGGCAGCCTCTTGAAGTGCAGGGCTGGTTTGAAAATATTTGCCAGAGCAGGTTTTAGCTTCCTGTCTGGCCCTGAATATGGTATAACTAGCATGGATACCCGTTTCAAAATCTAGATATTCACTAGCAGAGCGATGAAGAATGGAAGTCGTTTTCATTGCTGTGGCATCACTTGAGAATCCATCACTTCCGAATCCATCACTTCCCTGGTCTTCTCACATCTCACCTGGGCCCTCAAAGACTGTGGCAGGTCCACTATCAATAATACGTCGGGTCACTGCTCTCAGTTTATTCCTGGTCTAGGGTCCTGAGGCCCAGCGGGTGGTGAGCAAACATATTTTGTTTTTAAGATTTCCTCCAGGTTGAATGTAAAACCTGAAGTACAATTTTCATTAGTAACGTAATGGGAATAGTAAATTTGAAAATCCGTCACTAGAGTCATAGGTGTGTAATTTTCCAATTTGAACCTCGCTTCAAATGAGGCCGAGAACTTCTCTCGAAGCGTGGAGTAGCTCCTTGGTGCTAGAACTGCACTACTTCAAACACAAAACACATTTAAATTGAGTGATTTATTTTTTGGAGACATTTGATTCTCGTGCCTTACTGAGAGCGCTCCAGTGTCATTTTGTACATCTTAGCAACAACATTTAAGGTGATATTGAGATATGCAGCGGTCATTTGCGTACATCCTCTGACTTTTTATTAGAAGAATAGCTTACAAGTGTATTAGATTGTCTACAACAAAACACACAAGAATCGGGTACCCGTTTTAGATGACCAGAAACGGTACCTAGTTTAAAATGGGGTTCAGAAAAAGAATAGTGAAAAACACGTCAGGATTCACAACCAGCGCCAGTTTGCCATTTAAAGTTAAAGGGGCGTATGCCTTGTTTTCAGAGAATCCCACGTTGTTCAAATCAGTTTAGCAATTTTCATAGGAAATACGATTTTCTATATTTTTTCTGTATTTATTACATTATATTGTAGTTAATTTGCTGTATGAGACTGTGGGGGATCTCTCTGCCACTCCAATCACCATTACACTCTTCTTGATTAACATGCACAGAAGAACAACTCTGTAACCATTTTTATTTCTTTCCCTGATCTGTTACTCAGCTGCCACCCCTCATCTTGATGCCACGCCATATTCGTCTAGGTTCCTACCCAAATGCAATCCAACCCATCTCTTCGTTGTTTCCCTCACCTTCCTTTACCAACACCTTTAGGGTTATTATATTCTTGCCTCATTATATTATGTCTTCCATGCACTTCCTCCTGAAAACTTCTGTGATCTTCAAATTCTTCGCTTCTGTTAGGGCTGCCATATTTTGAAGCCCATAAAAATGGGACATTGCACAAACTGAAAAGTCGAACAACAATTTTGTACCAACCGATGAGTATTGAAAGACTTAACTGAGAGCACTCAACAACTTAGACATTTTGGCACCAAGGCAGACAAATGCAACTTTTAAAAACAACAATGTGTTAACTAAATTGCATTCTGCTACAGGCTGCTAACCTTTTCTATACTGCAACACATGAAAACGTGCCTCCTTCTGCGTTCAGTGTGCCATATATAAAAACCGGGACATGCTATATTTAATTAATTTAACCTTTTCTATACTGCAACACATGAAAACGTGTCTTCCCTCTGCGTTCAGTTTGCCACATATGAAAACCGGGACATGCTATATTTAATTAATTTTGCCAGTACAGATGATGAAAAACTGGGACTGTCTCAGCAAATCCAGGATGCCTGGTCACCATAGCTCCTGTCTATTCTTGCTCTCTGGCCGATCTGGCCACACTTCTGCTCTATGAACATCAGTTTCTTGACTTGGAACCTGACCTTTGATCCCGCTTCTCTTGGACTCCCTGCCTTTCTATTTCTTTCACAGCTCTTTGTCTATACCTGCCGGGTAGAGACCTCCCCGCCCACCCCACTTGGCCAACAATACCTCAGAATAGCTATTTCAGTTGTCATGTAAACTTCACAAGATAAGCAACAGCCCTGGTGGATCCTAATTCTCAGAGACTGAAATATGATCATTCACCGAGAACATCAGAGAAGTGTCCTGAAAATGTAACTAAGATGCCACAATGTCTGGCCATGACCAGGGCATTAAGACCAAATATGAAATGGTTCAGAAGCAACGGGGGTACACTGGAGGATAATTTAAAGCTTCTACAAATCTCTGTGATTGATTCCTATAAAGAAGTAGGTGATACATCATTCCTCTTCTCAACGTATATTATGATGAACCATGAAAATGAAATGGTTCAGCTCTGAAAAGCAAGCATTGACCAAGCCTGTAGGACTGGCTTTAAGGTGATAACTTGGGCATCCACAAATGCACATAGAATATTTGTCCATGTCCTTGCAGAACCTACTTCATTATCTGCCACATTTTTTGCACTGGCAGTAATGCAAGCTGGAGAGCAGAAAACGACAAGCACATAGAAGACATAGGAAGGTTACATTTGTTTGCACGTGTTAGCACATTAACACCAGATGTATTGGCTTTACCAATCGCTTTGAAGTCTCTAGAAATTACAATATCCATCTCCAATTTAACATGAGGAGGGTGCACTAAAGGCAGGAAGTTGAAAGAAATCTACCCAATGCAATTTGAGACGGTTAGAAATTTGTATTTGGTTATAAAAATCAGATCCCTTATTCAGCCGTTGGTTTGGAGTGGGTGGGGAAGGCGAATGTCATGCAATAAACACACGCCATACCACCATGTAGTGTAAAAGGCCATTTATTAGGATACGGTTGCAAAACAGTTGATCAACCTTAACACAACATTTAACATAACGTCAAAGCATCTGTAATACATCATTCCCTTCGTCACAGTACACGTCTCACCCCAATGCCCCATACCTTCCTTTATTCTCTACTCTTTCACTCACTGACCTCCTTCCATTTCCCAATCTTTCACTTCCCCTACCAAACATTCTCCAATGAAAACTCTTTGACCAGTTCCAAGAATCCCGCACACCATCCTCCTTGGCCTGTGCTCACTGTGTAGGAGAGTAGGATCTGCTTCACATGGGTACCCCCACTTTTTGCTGATGCTTCACTGTTTTTCGACATTAGTCTGGCTGGGGCCCTGCTAATCAGAACCCCAGCCTAGCTGCTTCCTCTCTAAAATGGTTTCCATGTGCCTTAGGCACATCACTGATTGGGATCTGGAGTGCCCTTATAAGTCCCTAGTATATGGTATACTATGTACCAAGGGCATAGGTACCTCAGAGGCCTACCAGGGGCTGCAGCATGTATTATGCCACCCCTGGAAGGCCATCCAAACTGACACCACAGGTCTGCTACTGCAGCCTGGGTAAGGTGGTGCATGCACCCTTACTGTGATATAGGTTACCTATATCACTAAATACAAACACACATATAAACCTATAAGTCACTCCTAAGGCAGGCCTTATCAATCCTAAAGGCAGAGTGCATGGTTCCTATGTGAGAGGGTGCCCCTGCATGAGCAGGGCCCCTCTGCAGCGTTCGGAGACCATCTCTGATGCTGTTTGTAGTGCAGCCTGACCATATACTCTTAAGCGCATTATATCCTCGCGGTAAAATGCTAACTTTGGAATGGCTGCACCTAAACATGTCGTGTTTGGTGTCAAACATCTTGGAATACTACCCCCCGCCAATCCTGGCGGCGGGGTAGCATTCCACCCTTCTAGAGGGAAAGACATGTTAACTCTGACGAGTCCGGTAACTTCTTTCCAGAGCCCTGGCATCACAAAATGGATGCTGCTGCCACAGACACGAGTCTGGCCTCCTGCTGCTGGACGAAACTCCGGCAGGGGAGGCCTGGACAATAGGTTTCCTGTCCCAGGGAGGTGTGACCACCTCCCCAGACAGGATAATGTGTATTGGGGCTGGGCGGGAGCACTTTCGGGTGCTTTGAAGTCCTGCACTGGGGGCACATTTGGTGTCCCTGTGCATACCCCAGTTCAAACCGGATCAGGGGCTTGCAGCCCCTGCTTTGGCGCGAACTGGACAAAGGGAAAGGGGTGTAGCCACCCCTCTGCCCTGACCCACCCATAGGTGGGGCCACAGAGTAGTCCAACCCCTATTTTTAGAATAAAGGTAGGAACCCAGTCCTTAGGACTTTAGATTATACCTGGACAAAACTCTGAAACTGAATCCTGGACCTTCGACGCTCTACGACAAGATTAGAGGACTGAAGAATCTCCCTTGGGGTCAAGGAGTGACTCCCCTGCTTGGCAGGCACCAAAGAAGCATCTGTCCGGTTCGCATTTCTGAAGCTCCCGTCGGACGCCGAAGTCATCGCATCACCAGAGGTGGATTCTCAGACTTCCCCGAGGCTACCCTGAGTCCCCAGCAAAGCTGAGGCACGTGGCTATCGTGGGTGACTTGAGACCGTGACCCCTGGACACCGAGCACATTTGCAAGTGCATCCTCTTCTGGGCCTCCCAAGAAGTCGTGCTTTGGGCTCCGAGTAACCGCAGCCTCCAGCACCACCTGCACCGAAGATCACTGGCCCCCACTCCACGAGTGTCCTGTAAGCCAACTCCACGTGCGGCGTCACGAGGCTCCTTCGCGGTCGCTAGCCCGTTGGCTACTAGCCCTTAACGAAGGCCAATCCTTTTCTTACTTGGCATCCTGGTTGCTCCAGGCCTGCCCTCACTTACCCTCGCTGGGTGAGTTCCACAGACCTTGCTGGTCTGCACCATCGACGATCTACATCTTCACCGAGACTTGCCGTTGCCAAGGCTTGTTGGGTCCAATCCGGTCGCCGACACCTCAGCACTCGACAGACATCATGTACCAGCCCGAATCCTGCTCCTGGTCGCCGACAACGCCTCCCGGACCTCGTGGCTGAAGAGTCAAGATGACCGTCAACGCACCTGAAGCACTCAACATCAGTGGGCATCTGTCCATCGCCTTCCTGGTCACTGGCTAGTGACCCAGACTCTGTCCCCTCTGCTTTCAGGTTCACCAGAACTCTGATCCACTCTTGGATCCACCCGGACACTTTTCTCTTGGCCGCCAGCAGCACTTTGCAGCAGATCGCCATTCGAATCGACGACGAAACCCGACCCCGAAAGGCACCTATGCACCCGGCTTCCCTGGGTGAGGTAACACGAGTACTCCGGTGCTCCCGTGGGTAGAGACTCTTCAAAGTCCTAGATCTCAAAGGGTTTTGTCCTAGTCCTCTTTTAAGTGTCCCTTTCCTCTATTTTCCCGATCCCGACTTTCTCCATGGAAGTTAACGGCGTATCGCGGTTGTGTATTTACACTGCACGCGTCTCCCGTGGGTCCCCTGTGTCACTACCTTGGGTGGTTCCTTGTGGTCCAAGCACTTCTAGAGGCTCTAGGCCTAGTGTCTAGTTCAGTCGTGGTTTGCATACCACTTTATTGGTATATGATTTGGTACGCCCCTAGGGCCCAAACGTGTATTTGTGCTATTACTGTGATTTAATATCTTATAACTTATGTACTTCGAACTCTAGCCTCATAAAGAGACTAGAGGGGTGTGTTTAGCAATAAATACATATATTTTGAATATATACCTGGTGTGGTGCTCTTTCATTTGGTCACTCAAGAGATTATAGACTGGTAAAACAAGCTGCTTTACATTCCTTCAAGACTTACCCTGAAGGCTGCTCTCCATAGCTACCACTAGGATAGCTTTCAATAAAGGTTGTCTTTAACCTATCTCCAATAAGGGGTTGTTTGGACTGGTGCAAGGTGCCCACTATAATTAGTGGACAGCATATGCCAGGCCAACTTCTCACATTGGTGTGCAGCGTGTGGGATTCCAGCTTGCTATTGTTTTACCAGATAATCTCAATTGAATTGATCAACTGAAAACCACTAAAGGTACCTAAGGTACATATAATTTAAGCTTAGAATACAGTAAGTTCTACTGAACTTAGAGTTGTGTGTTAAGGGATAGCACAACCCTTTCTACAACTCAAGAGAGTTTAGTAGGCCACACTAGAGTAGGTAGTGCATACACCACACCACACTAGTAATGTCTTTAAGGGCAGGATCCAAAGAATCCTTGCAGGAAGCCATTGAGCTTCCACCCTCCAAGTATGATACACTCCCATTCTTGGAATTGAGAGCTTTATGTAACTTGAGAAAAATAAGGACAGGCCAAAGCCCCACCACCCAACACCTCAAGGAGTTGTTGGTGGCTTATGACCTTAGTAAGCCTGTAGGGACTGAAGGGGTAGGAGCTGAGGGTGGGGCAGACGAAGAGGACGAGGCTAGGGGTACCAATACCCCCAGCCCCCCTCTGAAACTGGCCAGGAGGGTGACAATGACCCTGACCTGGAAAACCCAATCCCTCCTGTGGATGATGATGAGGATGATCAAGATGATGCCCTCTTTGTCCCCCAGGAAGGATTAAGAGTGTGCCCAGGAAGTCTAGATCTCCTTCTCAGGAGTCTAACCACTCTGGCACCTCTATAGGGAGCTCTGTCTCTTCTCACAGGAGGGAATCCTCTCATGAGAGGAGAGACCGACTGGTCCAGTATGAGGAAACTCAGCTGGAAATCAGAAAAAAGCAATTGGCTTTAGATAGGGAATCCCTAGATCTCCTTAGAGAGAGAAGAAAGTTGGGACTAGAGTCCCATGGTGGCAGCCATGTCCCTAGAGACAGGGAAAGGTCCTATGACCATAGGAACCTGAGCAAGATTGTCCCTCCCTACCAGAGTGGGGATGATATCCACAAATGGATAACTGCTTTAGAGAGGGCCTGTAAAGTACAGAAGGTCCCTCAGGAGCAGTGGGCAGCAATCTTGTGGCTCTCCTTTGCTGACAAAGGTAGAGATAAGCTCCTCACTGTTAGAGAGGAGGATGCTGATAATTACAAGGTCTTGAAGAGTGCTCTTATTGATGGGTTTGGCCTAACCACTGAACAGTACAGGTTGAAGTTCAGAGATACCCAAAAAGCACAGACTCAAGACTGGGTAGACTATGTGGATTGTTCTGCCAAGGCTCTGGAAGGCTGGTTGATGGGCAGTAAGGTGTGTGACTTCTCAGGATTGTACAATCTGATAATGAGGGAGCAGATTCTTAATAACTGTCAAAATCAGCTGTTGCATCAATACCTGGTAGACTCTGATCTGACCTCTCCCCAAGAATTGGGAAAGAAGGCAGACAAATGGGTCAGAACCAGGGTGAAGCAGAAGGTACAGAACCAAGGTGGGGAAACCAAGAAGCAAGATGCTAAGAACTCTGACAAGGGTGGGGAGAAGGGTAAAGATCAAAAGTCTTCATCAGGCCCCCAAAAATCTTCTTCTGGTGGGGATTCACAGTCTACCAAAGGTAAAGGCCAAAGAAAACCATGGTGCAAGGTCTGTAAGCAAAAGACCCACTGGACCAGTGATTGCACCAAGTCCAAAGACTCCAGTCCAGCACCCACCAATGCCCCTAAGGCACCTGTTCCCCCTAGTACAGTTGGTGGAAGTGCTCCAGCAAAGGGTTTAGTAGGGTTCACCCTGGGAACTGAGTTGGGCTCTGACTTAGTCAGGGAACTGACTCAGGCTGTGTTAGTCTGTGATGGAGGAATGGATGTGACCTCCACTGTGAGTCCCAGTAATCTGGGCAAGTACAGACAACAGCCTTTAATCAATGGACGTGAGGCTTTGGCATTTAGGGACACAGGGGCAAGTGTCACAATGGTGACACAAGACCTTGTGCTACCTGGGCAAGTTATGCTTGGTGAAATGTACCAAGTGACCAATGCTAGCAACGTCAGAACAGACCATACTCTGGCAGTTGTTAACTTCTCCTGGGGAGGGGTAACTGGCCTTAAGAAGGTTGTGGTGAGTGCAAACCTACCAGTCGAATGCTTGCTTGGCAATGACTTAGAGACTTCTGCTTGGGCAGAAGTGGAGCTCAGGACCCATGCAGAAATGCTGGGGATCCCTGCAGATGTGTTTGCTGTGACCGGGTCACAAGCCAAAATGTCTAGCACTGAACAGGCCTTGGATTCTGGAAGAATGGACCAAGTGCCTTCCAAGAGGAGGAGTAGTAGGGTTAAGGCAGTGCCTTCCCCTTGGCTCAGGAGGAAGATCAGTCCCTTGAGGGGGATGATCTCAGCCCTGAAGAAAGAACTGTCCCAGAGGAACTTGGACCTGACCAGGTTGAGTTCTTGGGGACAGGGGGACCTTCTAGGGCAGATCTGAGCCAGGAGCAGCAGAGCTGCCCCTCCCTTGAACCCCTCAGACAGCAAGCTGCTGCTGAGGCTGCTGGGAAAGCTAGTGGTCCCCATACAGTGTATTGGGATGATGGACTCCTGTACTCAGAGAGTAGAGACCCCAAGCCTGGTGCTACCAGGAGGTTGGTAATACCTTTGAAGTTCAGGGCTTCCTATTGACCCTAGCCCATGATATTCCCTTAGCAGGTCACCTGGGCCAGAACAAGACTTGGGACAGAATTGTCCCTCACTTTCACTGGCCCCACATGTCTGAAGACAGTAAGGAGTTTTGTCGCTCCTGTGTAACCTGCCAAGCCAGTGGCAAAGCAGGTGGCACTACAAAGGCCCCCTGATACCACTACCTGTGGTGGGGGTGCCCTTTGAAAGGGTAGGGATTGACATTGTTGGTCCCATGGATCCCCAAACAGCCTCTGGGCACAGGTTTATCCTGGTGGTAGTGGATCATGCCACCAGGTACCCAGAAGCTATTCCCCTCAGGACCACTACAGCACCTGTGGTGGCAAGGGCCCTCCTGGGAATCTTCTCAAGAGTGGGCTTTCCTAAGGAGGTAGTATCAGACAGGGGTGCTAACTTCATGTCTGGGTACTTAAAAGCAATGTGGAAGGAGTGTGGAGTGACTTATAAGTTCACCACACCCTATCACCCACAATGCAATGGTTTAGTTGAGAGATTCAACAAAACCTTGAAGGACATGATTAAAGGGCTCCCAGAAAAGCTTAGGCGTAGATGGGACATACTCTTGCCCTGCCTTTTATTCGCATATAGGGAGGTGCCTCAGAAGGGGGTTGGTTATAGCCCTTTTGAACTTCTGTTTGGCCACCCTGTGAGGGGTCCACTGTGCTTGGTGAAGGAAGGATGGGAGTTACCTCTCAAGCCCCCAAAGCAAGATATAGTGGACTATGTACTTGGTCTCCGCTCCAGGATGGCTGAGTACATGAAAAAGGCAACCAAAAACCTTGAGGCTAGCCAGGAACTTCAAAAGGCCTGGCATGACCAAAAGGCTGTTCTGACTGTTTACCAGCCAGGACAGAAGGTGTGGGTGTTGGAGCCAGTGGCCCCAGCAGCTCTCCAAGATAAATGGAGTGGACCCCACACTATTGTTGAGCAGAAGGGTGAGGTCACTTATTTAGTGGACCTAGGAACACCCAGGAGTCCCCACAGGGTTCTCCATGTCAACAGGTTAAAACCATATGTGGACAGGGCAGACATGGGCTTGCTCATGGCTACTGATGAAGGGCAGGAGGAAGAGAGTGACCCACTCCCTGACCTGCTCTCACAGAACCCTGACGATGGGTCAGTTGATGGTGTAGCCTTGGCAGGCAGCCTCACTACCCAGCAACAAGCTGATTGCAGGCAAGTCCTCAATCAGTTTAGACATATGTTTTCACTGACACCCAGTCAGACCACCTGGTGCACTCATGAAGTGGACACTGGGGACAGTCTGCCTATTAAAAACAAGATTTATAGGCAACCTGACCATGTCAGGGACTGTATCAGGACTGAAGTCCAGAAAATGTTGGAATTGGGAGTAATTGAACCCTCAGATAGCCCTTGGGCTAGTCCAGTAGTCCTTGTACCGAAACCTCACACCAGTGGTGGAAAAAGAGAGATGAGGTTTTGTGTAGACTACAGGGGTCTCAATGCAGTCACTAGGACTGATGCCCATCCAATACCCAGGGCAGATGAGCTCATAGATACTTTGGCCTCTGCCAAATATCTCAGCACATTTGACCTAACAGCTGGCTACTGGCAGATCAGACTAGCTGATACTGCAAAGCCCAAAACAGCATTCTCGACCCCTAGTGGACATTATCAATTTGTGGTAATGCCCTTTGGTTTGAAGAATGCACCTGCCACTTTCCAGAGGTTGGTGAATACAGTTCTCACAGGACTGGAGGCCTATAGTGCAGCTTATCTAGATGATATTGCTGTCTTTAGCTCCACCTGGGAGGATCACCTGGTCCACCTCAGGAATGTTTTACAGGCCCTGCAAAAGGCAGGCCTGACTATCAAGGCCACTAAGTGCCAGATAGGGCAGAGTCAGGTTGTGTACCTGGGCCACCTTGTGGGTGGAGGCCAGGTTCAACCTTTAATGTAAATGTAAATCCGTATTTGTAAAGCGCGAACTACTCACCCTTACGGGTCTCAAGGCGCTGGGGGCCGTCGTGGAAATTAAGTGAGCTATTGCCCAGAGTCACATGGTGCTGAGCTGAGCTGCCGCCGGATCCGGGGATCGAACCGTGAGCCCTGTGCTCCGAAGTCAGCTGCCCTGGCCGCTGCACCACACCTCTCCACTGCACCACACCTGTGCAAGATCCAGACCATCATGGACTGGACTGCTCCCACTACCCAGACTCAGGTGAGAGCCTTCTTAGGCCTGACTGGGTACTATAGGAGATTTGTCAAGGGGTATGGATCAATAGTGACACCCCTGAATGACTTAACTTCTAAGAAAATGCCCAAAAAGGTTCAGTGGACAGTTAGCTGTCAAAAGGCATTTGATGACCTGAAGCAGGCCATGTGCACTGCTCTAATTCTGCAGAGTCCTGATTACTCCAAGAAGTTCATTGTTCAAACTGATGCATCTGAATTGGGGGTAGGGGCTGTACTGTCACAATTGAATGAAAAAGGTCAGGATCAGCCAGTAGCTTTTATTAGCAGAAGGCTGACCCCTAGAGAGAAACGTTGGTCAGCCATAGAGAGGAGGCCTTTGCTGTGGTCTGGGCTCTGAAGAAGTTGAGGCCATACTTGTTTGGTACACACTTCCTGGTTCAGACAGACCATAAGCCCCTCTTATGGCTAAAACAAATGAAGGGTGAAAACCCCAAACTGCTTAGGTGGTCCATTTCCCTACAGGGGATGGACTTTACAGTGGAACATAGGCCTGGGAGTAACCATGCGAATGCAGATGGACTCTCTAGGTATTTCCACTTAGAACATGAAGACTTAACTGGGCAAGGTTAGTTTAATGTCCCTACGTTTGGGGGGGTTGTGTAGGAGAGTAGGATCTGCTTCACATGGGTACCCCCACTTTTTGCTGATGCTTCACTGTTTTTCGACATTAGTCTGGCTGGGGCCCTGCTAATCAGAACCCCAGCCTAGCTGCTTCCTCTCTAAAATGGTTTCCATGTGCCTTAGGCACATCACTGATTGGGATCTGGAGTGCCCTTATAAGTCCCTAGTATATGGTATACTATGAACCAAGGGCATAGGTACCTCAGAGGCCTGCCAGGGGCTGCAGCATGTATTATGCCACCCCTGGAAGGCCATCCAAACTGACACCACAGGTCTGCTACTGCAGCCTGGGTAAGGTGGTGCATGCACTCCTTACTGTGATATAGGTTACCTATATCACGAAATACATACACACATATAAACCTATAAGTCACTCCTAAGGCAGGCCTTATCAATCCTAAAGGCAGAGTGCATGGTTCCTATGTGAGAGGGTGCCCCTGCATGAGCAGGGCCCCTCTGCAGCGTTCGGAGACCATCTCTGATGCTGTTTGTAGTGCAGCCTGACCATATACTCTTAAGCGCATTATATCCTCGCGGTAAAATGCTAACTTTGGAATGGCTGCACCTAAACATGTCGTGTTTGGTGTCAAACATCTTGGAATACTACCCCCCGCCAATCCTGGCGGCGGGGGTAGCATTCCACCCTTCTAGAGGGAAAGACATGTTAACTCTGACGAGTCCGGTAACTTCTTTCCAGAGCCCTGGCATCACAAAATGGATGCTGCTGCCACAGACACGAGTCTGGCCTCCTGCTGCTGGACGAAACTCCGGCAGGGAGGCCTGGACAATAGGTTTCCTGTCCCAGGGAGGTGTGACCACCTCCCCAGACAGGATAATGTGTATTGGGGCTGGGCGGGAGCACTTTCGGGTGCTTTGAAGTCCTGCACTGGGGGCACATTTGGTGTCCCTGTGCATACCCCAGTTCAAACCGGATCAGGGGCTTGCAGCCCCTGCTTTGGCGCGAACTGGACAAAGGGAAAGGGTGTAGCCACCCCTCTGCCCTGACCCACCCATAGGTGGGGCCACAGAGTAGTCCAACCCCTATTTTTAGAATAAAGGTAGGAACCCAGTCCTTAGGACTTTAGATTATACCTGGACGAAACTCTGAAACTGAATCCTGGACCTTCGACGCTCTACGACAAGATTAGAGGACTGAAGAATCTCCCTTGGGGTCAAGGAGTGACTCCCCTGCTTGGCAGGCACCAAAGAAGCATCTGTCCAGTTCGCATTTCTGAAGCTCCCGTCGGACGCCAAAGTCATCGCATCACCAGAGGTGGATTCTCAGACTTCCCCGAGGCTACCCTGAGTCACCAGCAAAGCTGAGGCCCGTGGCTATCGTGGGTGACTTGAGACCATGACCCCTAGACACCGAGCACATTTGCAAGTGCATCCTCTTCTGGGCCTCCCAAGAAGTCGTGCTTTGGGCTCCGAGTAGCCCTAGCCTCCAGCACCACCTGCACCGAAGATCACTGGCCCCCACTCCACGAGTGTCCTGTAAGCCAACTCCACGTGCGGCGTCACGAGGCTTCTTCGCGGTCGCTAGCCCGTTGGCTAGTAGCCCTTAACGAAGGCCAATTCTTTTCTTACTTGGCATCCTGGTTGCTCCAGGCCTGCCCTCACTTACCCTCGCTGGGTGAGTTCCACAGACCTTGCTGGTCTGCACCATCGACGATCTACATCTTCACCGAGACTTGCCGTTGCCAAGGCTTGTTGGGTCCAATCCGGTCGCTGACACCTCAGCACTTGACAGACATCGTGTACCAGCCCGAATCCTGCTCCTGGTCGCCGACAACGCCTCCCGGACCTCGTGGCTGAAGAGTCAAGACGACCGTCAACGCACCTGAAGCACTCGACATCGGTGGGCATCTGTCCATCGCCTTCCTGGTCACTGGCTAGTGACCCAGACTCTGTCCCCTCTGCTTTCAGGTTCACCAGAACTCCGATCCACTCTTGGATCCACCCGGACACTTTTCTCTTGGCCGCCAGCAGCACTTTGCAGCAGATCGCCATTCGAATCGACGACGAAACCCGACCCCGAAAGGCACCTATGCACCCGGCTTCCTGGGTGAGGTAACACGAGTACTCCGGTGCTCCCGTGGGTAGAGACTCTTCAAAGTCCTAGATCTCAAAGGGTTTTGTCCTAGTCCTCTTTTAAGTGTCCCTTTCCTCTATTTTCCCGATCCCGACTTTCTCCATAGAAGTTAACGGCGTATCGCGGTTGTGTATTTACACTGCACGCGTCTCCCGTGGGTCCCCTGTGTCACTACCTTGGGTGGTTCCTTGTGGTCCAAGCACTTCTAGAGGCTCTAGGCCTAGTGTCTAGTTCAGTCGTGGTTCGCATACCACTTTATTGGTATATGGTTTGGTACGCCCCTAGGGCCCAAACGTGTATTTGTGCTATTACTGTGATTTAATATCTTATAACTTATGTATTTCGAACTCTAGCCTCATAAAGAGACTAGAGGGGTTTGTTTAGCAATAAATACATATATTTTGAATATATACCTGGTGTGGTCCTCTTTCATTTGGTCACTCAAGAGATTATAGACTGGTAAAACAAGCTGCTTTACATTCCTTCAAGACTTAGCCTGAAGGCTGCTCTCCATAGCTACCACTAGGATAGCTTTCAATAAAGGTTGTCTTTAACCTATCTCCAATAAGGGGTTGTTTGGACTGGTGCAAGGTGCCCACTATAATTAGTGGACAGCATATGCCAGGCCAACTTCTCACACACTACATCCCCGCCCCCCTCACCACCTGGGTGGATACACCCGAATGTGACGCTCTACCCTCAAAATACCTACTACACCCCTGCAACCTTTCCTATTCTGGCAATCACTGTGTAAAGTAATCCTTGCACCACTTTCAAACTTTTGTGTAGGGTAGTCCTGCCTAAAATCCCCCTACCCTTGTGGTGCTTGGGAGTCAGGAAGAGACTGTACCCGCCTCCCCTGACTCCTTTATCAGGCATCAAAAATCATAAAAATTTTACTAGGCCTGCAGGTCGAGTGCCGTAAATAATCTAGTAGACTTAACTGTAATGTTCTCGACCCAAAATTTTGTCTCAAATTGTGTGATCATTGGCTAATATTTTATTTAACTTTTCTTCATTCTCACTTTTGAGTGCACCTTCAAATATGTGAGCTCAGCATTTCTACTGAACAAAACTCTTTTGTTTGATTAAGGAGACTAAACATTTGCTCCATGTGTAATAAGAATCTAGCCTATATATAGAGTACACACGATCCCCTACTTGCCTCTTAGTTTACTTATAGCATTACCATCAGGACAAGATTGTTTCTCTGTTCATGTATAAACACTCACTTTTAATAAATATATTACTAAAGCATGATGTGGTAGCACGCTGTCACTTAAAAACAGTACATTACCAAGAAATGGCCAAAACCTTCCCACTACCTTGCAGCTTTACTGATATAACTATATAGTGTATTAATCTGTGAAAACTGGGTTTCAGAATTTTTTTTTATCACTTGCACATCACCAAGTAAAGTGTTCTGAATTGTTTTTCATCCTATTAAAATATTTTTTTCATCACACAAGTACAAAAAATGGGCCTTCACAACTACTGAAATATATTTTGAAATGTTTGTACAGTTGACGTATTAGCTATTTAAAGGTGTGTTAGGAAAAACCTGATACCCTACAGCCTTTCTTTTCACACTTCGTGCAGGAGATCAGACAGTTCACTTTACAAAATCCTGGAACTCTGCAGTCAGAGATGGAAAAGTAATTGTAAACTGTCTTCTGACCTCTGTCTCTAAACACAGAGCAAATGTGACAAGATAGAAACAAGATTTAAAGGCATCTTAGTTGCTCCTTCACTTTCTAACTGAACAGAACACCTTTTCTTTGTCAACTCAAACAGGTGATTAGCTCCTGAATATAGCTCAACCTTATAAATCTAACTTGCCAAAGCGAGTGGGTGAGTAGATTTTTAATGGCCTGTTTAAACTTAACCTTACTTCTGCAACTTCCCCCTAACCTTACCCCTTCCCTGTCTGGCCTCGTTGCTGAATGAATTTCCCCGGGTGAACACTAGTCTGTGACTGTCACTTCCCCCGGGGGCCTTCATCATGCAATAATCACAAGCCATGCCACCATGTAGGGTAAAATGCCATTTATTAGGATAGGGTTGCAAAACAGTTAATCTTAACACACTGTTTAACATAACGCCAAAACATCTTCACCGAACACTTCCCACCAAACTTTCACCTCAATGCCCCATACCTTTCTTCATTCTTTCCCCTTTTACTCACTGATCTCCTTCCATTCTCCAATCTCTTCCACTTCCCCTACCAAACATCCTCCAATAAACTCTATGACCTGCTCCAAGAATTCCACACCCCATCTTCCTTTGCCTATGCTCCCTTCATCCCCCCGAGGGGAGGATATGCCCCCATGTAACTCTGTACCCCCCAAAATACTGCCATCCAGGATAACCCTGTAGGGAGTTTTACTGCCCCCACCCTCTGGGCGTTCAAGGAATTCAGTGATAACGTCCTGCTACACCAAATCGTCTTGTTCCAAAAGTTACTCACCACATCCCACATCTCCATCATATATTAAGCATGCCTAGCTGAGAAAGATGTACCCCATCCGTCCTAAAGAGACACTGCTTTTTCCTCTTTTATGTCCCTGTGTGCTATCACCTTAATGTCTCTGGACATTCAAAACACACTCAATGAGTTTAATCTGCTCCTGGCCTGATGAGCCAAACTGCACCTTGGCCAACCCAATTGGTGCTACTGATGCAGCGCGATACTAGCAACGAGCATTCATACAACAGATACTCATTTGGGTACATACATACTTCGCAAGTATTTCACGCTGGGGTGTCAGTTGATACTCTTTATCAAATTTCCCTGCTACCAATTACCTCCTGATTGAAGAGCAATGACTTACCAATGGATCCTCTGTTAATTAGGAAGTTTAAAATGAGTGACATTCATTATAATTCATAAATCCTGAAATAATCACTGAGTCAGGAAGTTTTAAAATGTTTATCTAAGATTTAGCAGAGTAAATTACAGAACTGCATAATACTTATTCGTATATCAAGGATGAAGCACAAGAAATCAATTATCAATTAATGACGGTCCCTCAGAAAAGGAGAAGATAGAGACAGCAGCGCAACTAAAGGTTGCATATAATTACCTAAAGTGCGAGAACCAAACCCCTTGGCCAAGGAGTTGGAAAAGATGGGACCCAGGAAGGATGAAGAGCAAGACCTCCTCCAGGATCAGGACAGGATCGGTGACCTCTCTACCTACGACGCCTGCGTCGTTCCCCTCTCTGATACTCCGCTTCTCCTCGATTCTTCCGTTCCTTCCTTCTAATGGACTCCGCCGCCCCCTCCTCAGGACCTCTCTGCAATCGATCAGCTTGGCGGTCTGGAGCTCTTCCGTGCGTTCTGAGAGTGTGCTCTAAATAATTAACTAATTCTATATCTATTATACCCTTCTATGCCCATGTACCTCCCATTAATGTTGCAAAAATATGGGACCACTACTTCTGATTGGACAGGGGTTGATCCTCACACCATATGAATTTAGTTCGATTTCTGAAGACCATTGTTTTTAAAATACCGCCCATCAAATTTAATACATTTGCTTTATTTCCCACCCGTCTCACGACAATTATACATTCTCCATGTACAATGTTGCATTTTCAACAGGAAAGACCTGGGTACAGCAGTTTCGGCCGTCTGGTCATGGCCTTGGACGACGTCCAGGTTGACTTCATCTTGTTCTCTTGGCAGACATGCAACACGCATGCGCAGAATAATTCTCTCGAGTTTCAGTTCACCAACCCCAGGCCCAAGTTTACGAACTAATAAAAGTACAAGAAGAAAATATTAAAATCACAAATAAAATGTTTCACTGTATACCCACTCTCTCTACTCTATTCCCATTTACTTGTAAAAACTATCCCGCATTAATAGCGTTAAGAAAATGACAATTTAATTATAACACGAGAGCAAGCTGTAGCATGTGAAAACATTAAGCAGCCATTTTAGAACACACTGCGCAGAAGCAGAATTTTCCCTCCAAGCAAAGAAAGACGTCACACCACGTGATATGGTTGAGACATGCGGCAGAAGAGTTTCCCGCGTTTTAGTGGCCATTTTAGAACAGACAAGCGTTACTTGTTAGTTAAAACACATAGGCAAGCTTCCTAACTATTTATGTCGTGTATGCAAAAGTTAGTATAACAATACAAAGTTTAATATATTAATACTGTGAGGAGATTACCTACGAGCAAGTCTCATTTGTGAGTCCTTGCTCCATCAATCCCCTCTCTGATGGCGTTTCTGAGCCATCAAATACTACCCACAATCAGATGCCAACTTTTAGCATACAACAATTTCATTTTCATTTTTACTTTTTCTATTTTTCACATCCCCTTTCAGCTTCTTGTATAATTCACTTCTCAAATCCTCAAGTTCAATTTCATCGAATTTTCTTTTCTTTCCCTTTCCTGTCACATTATACGAGTCATCCTTTCTACAACATTTGCACCATATTATTATTGTCAATGCTATTATTGCTATTCCCGCTAAGGGTACTAATACTTTACCTATAAGTCCTTTCCCTATATTAGAAAACCAGGTTCCAATTGACGCTATACTATTTGTCAATCTTTCCCATACACTATCAACTTCCAGTGGTTTCAGTTCCTTCTCAAGTTTCGTTATATTCTGTATATATGTTCCAATTTCTGCACTTTTATCAGGTATGTAAGTGCAACAATGTTTTGTCTTCAATAATTTACAGACTCCGCCTTCTTTTGCCAAAATAATGTCAAGAGCAAGTTGATTTTGCATAACCATAGATCTAATCGCAACCATTTCTGCGTTAATCATTAGCCTCCAGCAGTATCCGTTGATAAACGATCAACCACTGTAGATAATTTGCATTTTATTCTTGCGTTCAGAATTACTCCCACTGAAGGTATCAATGCACCAAATATATCACCTACAATTTCAGAAAAACTAGCTCTTTTGCTACGAGTTAATCCACTATTTTCATTGCTCCCAGTGTTTCTTTTAACGTGGTATATCTTTGGAAATACTATTCCAAAATAACAACTTCCATACCACCGTGCAGAAAGCCTAAAATAAGCCTTATTCCCACACACATAATAGATTCCAGGAAAAACTGAATCTGTTCCTCCTTTGAGTCCCCAACCTCCCAGAATAAAAAAAAATTGTGTTCACATTCACTGGTACCGATAAACATTGTTATAGTCGGTCCTTAACCTATGTAGACAAATTTTCCCTGTTTTTACAAAATCCAGAGCCATAGCAGCTTGAGCCTTACCAGGTGTGTAACTACCTTCTTTCTCAGCCCAAGGTGGCAAATGAGCCTTATGCTCAGAAGCTTTCTTTTGAAAATCTTGTCTTCTATCTTCTACTAAATTCAAAAATATCTTTTCTTCTTCATGTAAAGAACATGTTAGATTGTTTCTATGTGCATGTGTTATGTCTATTGATTTCATTGTTAAGAAAAACTCTCCCATAAACTGTGCATCTTGACTACTAAGCACTGGGTTCATACTCTTGCGAATCGGAACCTCAGAAAATATCACATCTATGTTTGAATAATAATACAGAATTCTCCCTGTTCTATAAAATAGACTTGTTAATACACTACAAGATATGCCATAGGTTAATGGCAAGTGATGGTACGTTAACCCTTCTGCTACTGATTCGGGTAATTTCATGCAGACATAACAATTACTAACTTCCATGGTATCTACGTATTGAAATAATAACTTTGTGAAAACATTTAAATTAGTGTCGTTATCTGTTACTTCATGATGAAATTCTGAATCATCTTCTGCCATTAGCTCTACTCTACTACCTTTCAAGTTATCTAACCTTCCCTTCGTTTCATTGTTAATCTTTTTATCCATTATCATAAGATAGGGAATTGCTACGATCAGTACTAACCATGCTACAAGTACCATTACTAGACTGCATATGCATATAGTAATAAGAAGGGGGACCCCTGACTCGATGGGGACAGGTACGCAGGGGAAATAAGGAACACCAAATATGCAAGAAATAACCTGCCCCGTCTGTTCAACACATGGCCCTATACAAGGATCCTAACGTACATACTCTATCCCTGGAGCAAATCAAGGAAAAAATGAATAATATCAGTTTGTACAAAAAAACAGTAGAAATTTTATTAAATCCATAATCATTTCGACAGTTAATAAATACACATCACAGTAATAACAATGATTGATAATTAATAAGACACAGTTCAAAAAAAGCATATATATACACACCGTCCCACACACCTACTTAAAACAAAGCATTCATATCATCATACATTCCCAAACTTCATCAAATAAACTCACACATCATACACATCATTTTAACAAAAAATACTACAAGTTAAAAATTGTGCATAGAGGCCACAAGATGATAAGATGACAAAGGGAAATACAAGTCATCAAGGGGTAGGGATGAAAGTAATCCAGCTGCCCCCGCAAGAAAAACGCCAACGCGTGTTTCGGTGAGTTGCCCCAGCCGGGGCTACACCTTCATCAGGGCGAAAATGGACAATAAGAGGTGGGACAGAACACCCGTAGTTAAGCCCTCCAGATGTATCACGCTGTGAGAACGAGGAGGTGTGCCGTTGGGTCCCCCCGCTTCTCCATATTCCCCCTCCTTGTCTCTCACCATAAAAACGGAGTTATCGATCCGCGTCAGATGATATTACGCTTTAAACAGACTAAAGAATCCATCTGAATATTGTGAAATCGCGGCAATGGGTTGGGTCTATTTTGATGTATGAGATCACCCTGTTTGTGGCCCACTTATAAGGATCCTTCTAAACCCTATGGAAGAAAAAGCCCATCGTGACCCTTGTTTCATTTGAAATTTGAACGTTCCAGAGAAGTCTTTGTTGCTGGCCCTTTTGTCCATGCCCTCGATCCTGGGAAGTTATATGTGATACATCTGGAGGGCTTAACTACAGCTTTTTTTGAACTGTGTCTTATTAATTATCAATCATTGTTATTACTGTGATGTGTATTTATTAACTGTCAATGATTATGGATTTAATAAAATTTCTACTGTTTTTTTGTATAAACTGATATTATTCATTTTTTCCTTGATTTGCTCCAGGGATAGAGTATGTACGTTAGGATCCTTGTATAGGGCCATGTGTTGAACAGACGGGGCAGGTTATTTCTTGCATATTTGGTGCATATGCATATAGCACAGCATCTTTTACAACATTTTCCTTTTGATCTCCCAGAAACTCTATCATCGGACATTTTGACAAAGAATATTGCTCTTCTTATCTATTTTCTTCAATTTTCTTTTCACAGCCTTTTCACGTTATCAAGGTGGTCTGGTTTCTGTTTCATAGTCCAATTCCGCACTAGTTCCCTCGTCACCACTTTCACTTGATTCTGAACTCTCGTAATTTTCAAGAATGATGTAAGTCCAGTCAGGACCTTTAAACTTGTTGTTAATAAGTTTCAGTCTTTTGCTTCTCAGTTTCTCAAGTTTGCTTTCTTGTCCAGTTTGGATTGATACTTCGTTTACTTGTTCTGGGTCTTCACTTCTGGTTCTTATGTGGTATTTCACTCTTTTAATGACACTTGGCCAATGATCACCTTTTCTTGTTTTCTGTGATTGCACTGCCTCTTTGCTTTCTTCTTCAGAAATTCTTTTATTTTCAAGTTGTTACAATATTGTTCTCGACAATTACAGTTTCTTTTATCTGTTCTTTTTCAGGTCTGATCGGTTTCTCTTCAGCAGCTCCACTGTCAGTTTCTAATGGCTGACTTTGTTCAGTATTTTTGTCTTCAGGTTCAAGAATTTCGAGATCTTCTGTTTGAATGTGTTTTCCTTGATCTAACTGGTCCTGATCAGGGCTTATTGCACTTTGTACTTCAGCAGCCTGACCGCATTCTTCTAGACCTGTCTGTCCCTGCTCAAAATTTCTTCGTTCTTCACTATTTTGAGACCAGTTTTCTCTCCCTATCTGGTCCTGCTCAGGTTCTCTTATTGTTTCTTCTTCTTCTCTTTCCTGAGCTGCTTCTTCTTCACCTATCTGATCTTCTGTAATTTCTTCTAGATTTGCTTGACTTCTTGTTCTGTAGTAAACTTCAGTAATTTCTACCACTGGTATCCAGTCCTGACTTGTGCTCGGTTGTTCTTCATCAGCTTCCCTCGAATCTTGCTCCTGAGATTCTTCAGCTGGGCAACCTTCAGCTTCCTCAGTGATCGTCACTGTCTGAGGATTTTCTTCTTCAGGTTCTGGTACTCTTTTAGTGTGGCTTACATGAATCCAATTAGGAAATCCTGCACACTTCACAGTGGTGTTTGTAACCAAAATGATCTGACAAGGTTCACTCCACCTAGGTGATAGACATGTTTCTCTGGTGTGATTCTTCACTACCACCCAGTCACCAGGATTCAGATCATGTTCTTGTTCAGGCTGCCTGGAAACTGCGTCTTCTCCAACCTGGTGAGAGACAGAACGCACTAGGTCAGCCAATCCTTTGCAATAATCCAGAACCATATCATCAGATATATTCACCAGTTTGTTTATGGGAACATGTGCTTGTCTCATTGCTCTTCCCATCATTATCTCGTGGGGACTCAATCCGGTATTTCTATCAGGAATGCTTCTGAGTCCCATTAAGACAAGTGGCAATGCATCCGGCCAACTTAATGATGTTGATGCACACATTTTTCCCAATCTGGATTTTATTGTGCCATTCAATTGCTCAACCACTCCAGAAGCCTCTGGACGATATGCACAGTGCAATTTTTGTTCAATTTGGAATGCTTCACAGATTATCTTAATCACTTAACTATTAAAGTGTTTTCCTCTGTCCGATTCCAAAGTTACTGGAAAACCAAATCTAGGAATGAGTTCTCGTAGCAACAACTTTGCGACTGTAATACTGTCATTTCTCCTGGTAGGGTAGGCCTCCACCCACTTTGAAAACAGACACACTATGACAAGTACATATTTCAGCCCTCTGCATGGTGGTAACTAAATGTAATCAAATTGGAGTCTTATAAACGGACCCTCTGCCTTTCCAATCTTTCCAAACCCAATTATTGTCTTTCTTCCTGGATTATGCATTTGGCAGGTCAAACATCTCTGACAAAGACTCTCTGCTACAGCCCTGAATTTGGGATTGTACCAATTTTGTCTGAAGAGCCTAATCATTGCATCTCTCCCTATGTGTGTGTCTCCATGATACATCCTGGCCATTTGTGAGAGCAGACAGTCGGGCATGACTGGTCTGCCATCAGCACAGATCCATACTTCGTCATCCTTCCTTTGAGAACATCCCACTTTAATCCATATATTCTTTTCACTCTCATCAGCATCATCTTGCAATCATTTCACATCATTCCATGTTTCAGGAGGTGCACACAGCAAAAGTTGGCAGCTGATTCCCATTCTTTCCACCCTTTAGTTCACTGCCATTCTGTTTTTGGCACAATGTTGAGCCACAAGATCCGCGTACCTGTTGCCGACTACCACCCAGTCATCTCCTGACTGGTGTGCGGCACATTTCACCACCGCCAATTCTTTTGGTGATTGTATTGCTTCCAGCAATTCCCTTACAAACTGTCCCATTTTTAATGGGGGATCCTGAAGAAGTCATGAAATCCCTCTGCATCCATAGTTGGCCAAAATCATGCACAACCCCGTAACCATATTGGCTATCTGTAAATATAGTTACTTTTTGATTCCTCCCAATTTTGCAAGCTTTTATCAAAGCAATCAATTCAGCTACTTGTGCAGATTTTACGCCTGGTAAATAGGATGCTTCGACTATTCTAGTTAATTCACATACTGCATATGCTGCAGTCAGTTTACCATCTTCATGCCTTTGGCATGAACCATCAACAAACAGCTCCCTGTCTGGCTTCCTAAGGGGCACTTCCTGAATGTCAGGACGTGGTTTTGTGCACAACTCTGTGACTTGTAAGCAATCATGTTCTTCTTCTTCGTCATCTTTAATTTCCTCATGATATGGGTCTGGTAGTAAGGTAGCTGGATTTACTATTGTGCACCTTACCATGGTCACATTTTCAGCACCCAGTATTATTCTTTCATATTTAGTCAGCCGACTAGGAGTAAGATGCTGAGTTCGGGTTCTTGTCAACAGAATCACAACCGCATGTGGAACAAACACCTTTTCAGGGTGTCCCATTACAATTGACTCACTTTGTTCAATGCTCAAACAGGTAGCCGCCACTGTTTTCAAACAGCCTGGCAATGCAGCTGCTACTGGGTCCAATGTAGCAGAAAAATATGCTATAGGACGTCTGTCTAGACCATGTCTCTGAGTTAGGACTGAGAGTGCACAATTTTCTCTCTCGTGACAGAATAATGCAAATTATTTCTTATAATCGGGCATGCCTAAGGCAGGCGCTGCACACAAAGCGTTTCTCAATTTTACAAAAGCTGCTACACCTTCATCATCCCATTCAACTGGGTCCTTTGCCTTCTTTTTAGTCAATTGAATTAGGGGTTTTGCTAACAGGGAAAACCCTAGTATCCACTGTCGACATTAACCCACTACCCCAAGGAACATTCTCACTTCCCGTTGGGTGTTAGGCATTTTCATTTTCTTGATCAATTTTACTCTTTCACAGGTTATTCTTCTTTTTCCCCTCTCAATTTGGTGTCCTAGATACTTAACTGTTGTTGTACAAAACTGCAGTTTTTCAGGTGAGACCTTATGCCCTTCTTCGGCTAAAAGATTCAATAATGCAATAGAATCAACAACACAGTCTTCTCTGGTGTTAGATGCCACTAATAAGTCGTCTATATACTGCACTAAGACTGAGCTTCCTGGCATCACTAGTTTCTCTAAACACTTTTTTAGTATCTGATTGAAAATTGAAGGACTTTCCGTGTACCCCTGAGGAACACGATTCCATACATAGACCTTGTTCTCGAATTTAAATGAGAAAAGATACTGGCTATCTGGGTGCAATGGTATTGAAAAGAACGCTTGGCATAAATCAATCACAGTGAACCATCCTGCACTCCAAGGGATCTGGTATAGAATTACTGCAGGATTTGGCACTATGGGACAACAAGGTTCCAGAATCTTGTTTATTTTTCTCAGGTCTTGAACAATCCTATATTTCCCACTAGGTTTCTTCAAACCCATTATCGGTGAATTACATGGACTACTCATTACTTCTTTTAGTATGTTTTGTTTTACCATTCGTTCGATTTCTTCAATAACTCCTGCTTTTACTTCTGCACTCATTTTGTACTGCCTGGTATTCGGGAAAATGGCACCTTCTTTTACAGTAATTTTAACTGGGTCTATTTTGGCCATAAGTCCTACTTCTTTTCCCGTGAAATCCCACACTATGGGATTTACTGTAGTTTTTAATTCTTCTGGCAACTCGTCTTTTGTTATCAAAGAGAACATCTCATCTACCTCTGTACCTTGTTTTGCAATCATAAATTTATATACATGGTCTTCATCTGGGGTCTGAATTGCACACCATCCGGCGTGCAGAAAATTGTGCAGTTCATTTTACATAATAAATCTCTTCCCAATAAATTTACTGGACTAGAATCACACACTACAAATTGATGCATTTCTCTAAAATTTCCAATTTTAACTTCCATTGGTTCGGTAAGAGGTGTTCTAATCTTTCGATTAGCTACTCCCACTACTTGGATAGCTTCTCCAGAGAGAGGAAGGTCTGGAATGTCTGCTGTTCTCACAGTAGACCGGGTAGCACCAGTGTCCAAAAGAAAAGTAATATCATTACCCTTCACATTCCCTTCAACATATGGACCTGACTGATCTACCGGTAAGGATGCGCCAAGTACATGTGAGAAGTTGGCCTGGCATATGCTGTCCACTAATTATAGTGGGCACCTTGCACCAGTCCAAACAACCCCTTATTGGAGATAGGTTAAAGACAACCTTTATTGAAAGCTATCCTAGTGGTAGCTATGGAGAGCAGCCTTCAGGCTAAGTCTTGAAGGAATGTAAAGCAGCTTGTTTTACCAGTCTATAATCTCTTGAGTGACCAAATGAAAGAGCACCACACCAGGTATATATTCAAAATATATATATTTATTACTAAACACACCCCTCTAGTCTCTTTATGAGGCTAGAGTTCGAAGTACATAAGTTATAAGTTATTTAAACACAGTAATAGCACAAATACACGTTTGGGCCCTAGGGGCATACCAAACCATATACCAATAAAGTGGTATAAGAACCACGACTGAGCTAGACACTAGGCCTAGAGCCTCTAGAAGTGCTTGGACCACAAGGAACCACCGAAGGTAGTGACACAGGGGACCCACGGGGGTAACACAGCCGCGAATCGCCGTTAACTTCTATGGAGAAAGTCGCGGTTTGGTATTTAAAGAAAAGGGACACTTAAAGAAGGACTTGGAGCAAACCCTTTGAGAACTAGGTCGTTCTAGAGTCTCTACCCACGGGAGCACCGGAGTACTCTTGTTACCTCACCCAGGGAAGCCGGGTGCATAGGTGCCTTTCGGGGTCGGGTTTCGTCGTCGATTTGAATGGCGATCTGCTGCAAAGTGCTGCTGGCGACCAAGTGGAAAGTGTCCGGGTGGATCCAAGAGTGGATCGGAGATCTGAAGAACCTGAAAGCAGAGCGGACAGAGTCTAGGTCACTAGCCAGTGACCAGGAAGGCGATGAGCAGATGCCCACCGATGTCGAGTGCTTCAGGTAGGTTGATGGTCGTCTTGACTCTTCAGCCACGAGGTCCAGGAGGCATTGTCGGCGACCAGGAGCAGGATTCGGGCTGGTACATGATTTCTGTCGAGTGCTGAGGTATCGGCAACCAGATTGGACCCAACAAGCCTTGGCAACGGCAAGTCTCAATGAAGATGAAGATTGACGATTGTGCAGACCAGCAAGGTCTGAGGAACTCACCCAGCAAGGGTAAGTGAGGGCAAGCCTAGAGCAACCAGGGAGCCCAAGTAGAAAAAGATTGGCCTTCGTGAAGGGCTACTAGCCAACGGGCTAGCGACCGCGAAGGAGCCTTGAGACGGTGCACGTGGAGCTGGCTCACAGGACACTCGCGGAGTGGAGGCCAGTGATCTTCGGTGCATTTGGTGCTGGAGGCTAGGGCTACTCGGAGCCCAAAGCACGACTTCGTGGGAGACCCAGAAGAGGATGCACTTGCAAATGCGTGCGGTGTCCAGGGGTCACGGTTCCACGTTACCCACGACAGCTACGGGCCTCAGCTTTACTGGGGACTCAGGGCAGCCTCGGTGAAGTCTGGAAATCCACCTCTGGTGATGCAAAGACTTCGGCGTCCGACGGGAGTTTCAGCGATGCAGACCGGACAATTGCTTCTTTGGTGCCTGCCAAGCAGGGGAGTCACTCCTTGACACCAAGGGAGATTCTTCTGTCCTCTAATCTTTAAGTAGAGCGTCGAAGGTCCAGGATTCTGTGTCAGAGTTTCGTCCAGGGATAATCTAAAGTGCTAAGGACTGGGTTCCTATACTTATACTAAGTTTAGGGGTTGGACTTACTCCGTGGTCCCACCTATGGGTGGGTCAGGGCAGAGGGGTGGCTACACCCCTTTCCCTTTGTCCAGTTCGTGCCAAAGCAGGGGCTGCAAGCCCCTGATCCGGTTTGAACTGGGGTATGCACAGGGACACCAAATGTGCCCCCAGTGCAGGACTTCAAAGCACCCGAGAGTGCTCCCGCCCAGCCCCAATACACACTATCCTGTCTGGGGAGGTGGTCACACCTCCCTGGGACAGGAAACCTATTGTCCAGGCCTCCCCTGCCGGAGTTTCGGTCAGCAGCAGGAGGCCAGACTCGTGTCTGTGGCAGCGGCATCCATTTTGTGATGCCAGGGCTTGGAAAGTCAGTACCGGGCATACCGGTGTGTACATGTCTTTCCCTCTAGAAGGGTGGAATGCTACCCCCGCCGCCAGAACTGGCGGGGGGTAGTATTCCAAGATGTTTGACACCAAACACGACATGTTTCCGTGCAGCCATCCCAAAGTTAGCATTTAACGCGAGGTTATAATGCGCTTAAGAGTATATGGTCAGGCTGCACTACAAACAGCATCAGAGAAGGGTCTCCGAACGCTGCAGAGGGGCCCTGCTCATGCAGGGGCACCCTCTCACATAGGAACCACACACTCTGCCTTCAGGATTGATAAGGCCTGCCATAGGAGTGACTTATAGGTTTATATGTGTGTATGTATATAGTGATATAGGTAGCCTATATCACAGTAAGGGGTGCATGCACCACCTTACCCAGGCTGCAGTAGCAGACCTGTGGTGTCAGTTTGGATGGCCTTCCAGGGGTGGCACAATACATGCTGCAGCCCCTGGTAGGCCTCTGAGGTACCTATGCCCTGGGTACATAGTATACCATATACTAGGGACTTATAAGGGCACTCCAGATTCCAATCAGAGATGTGCCTAAGGCACATGGAAACCATTTTAGAGAGGAAGCAGCTAGGCTGGGGTTCTGATTAGTAGGGCCCAAGCCAGACTAAGGTAGAAAAACAGTGAAGCATCAGCAAAAAGTGGGGGGTACCCATGTGAAGCAGATCCTACTCTCCTACAGTACGCACTCCTTCTTCCCCTCTCCTAGGCACCATCATGAACTGTACTGACAGAAATCGTCCTGTAAAAGAAACTGTGAGGTTACATAATCATTCTTACCACTTCCTCCTTGATATCCGATGTCTGTACCGTGCTTTGCTCTGCTTACATTACCCTGTACAGGTGGCAACTGACTCTGAGGATTTACACCCTGCTGTGAGTCATTCTGCGTCTTTGGATTTAAATTTTGATTTGGGCCATTATTATTCCGTATCTTTTTACATTCATCCTTCCAATGCCCCAACTTTCCGCATCCATGACAAGGAAATTTCTTTTTACCCTCTTCTCTGCTCATTCGTCCTCTCACTTTTCCACCATTCCCAGTGTCACCACTCGTTCCAGAATCCTTTCCCTGATTTTCACTTGGATTATCCAAATTAATTCCCTGTTTCTCGGCCATTTTTACCTGAGCCCACATTACTTTTTCCTGCAATTTCTTGTGCCTATCCTCAAAGTCATCTCCACAATATTTCGCATATTTCAAAATCTCGTCTTTCGGTTTCCCCTGCCAACACAGCATATGCTGCTTAATCATCTGACAAATCTCTGGCTTCAGACCATAAACAAATCGGTAAACAAACGGACTCATGTTCTTATCTCCAATATCCTCAAATCCACTATACTGCTTGAATACCTGCAATAAACGTTCATAGTAAGCGTGTACCGATTCATTTGCTTCTTGTGTAGTTCGTTCTATTTTCACCCAATCTGTCTCTTTTGGTGGTATCTTCCCTTTCAGGTAAGTTATTACCTGCTGATACTTTTTCATTACATCACTTGACGGGGCACCTGTCTTTGGATCTCTGGGATACTCTTCACTTGGCCAATCAACTGTGATTTTACAATCTGTCCATAAATCGGCAGGTACCACTATGTCAAACAGACCATCCAAGTCCTTCAACAATACCTTTGACACCTTCACAAACCTTTCAACCTGCTTGTACCATTCAATTGGTTTCTCTCTTAACTTTGGGAAATCATTCGTAAAGGATAAAATATCCTGTCTGCTCCATGGCACATGTACATATCCCCCTCCTGGAACTTCTCTCATCGGGAACATTTGATCTGCTTTTCCTGTTTCCTTCATCAAATCTTCAGAAGCTGCTCTACTGTATCGTGCTTCTTCCTTTTTCTTAGTCCATCTAATTTTCCATTTATCTAGGTCTCCCCATTTCTGTAAGACTGTCATTAACTCTTTTATTTGTAATTTTCTACCAGAGGCATTTATGTTTTCTAAATCTTTTTCCGAAAAATCTGCTCTATAGGGTTTCTGTAACAACTTGGACTTCCCTATTTCAATTCCCATCTGCAAAGCTAAGTCTGTTAATTTTTCATGAAATATTTTTACATTTCTTGTGATGCTTCTACACACGAACAACAGTTCTTCTTCATCATATGTATTTAGACGGTCTATCCCTACATTTCCTGCTATAATTTCTTCTAATTCGACCTTTAATTTTAAAATGTCCGTGATCTTTGGGGGTGTACACTGTTTGTCTGATCCTTGTGCCCACCTTTCTAAATCTTCTGGAGTAACTACTGTGGCACTTTTGGATCCTGATGAGGTTATTATGTTTACATCTTTTGAGCAACCAGGTGTAGCACTTCTGGGAGTACTATTCACAGATTCTCGAATGGGCAAATCCATCAAAGAAATCATAGATTCACAATCACTAAAATGATCCTCAACCATTACTACTGCATCAGGTTTCGGAACGTTCACAGGAGTAGGCGTAACTAACGGCTGGGGATAGTTTACCTTGTCACTATACAATGGAACTACTGGACCAATTGTTACAGGTATGGTCAAGGAATCAGGATGCACTTTTATCTGTTATTTTCTGTATTAATTCTGCTCTGGTTTTATCTAGGGCTTCTTTTTCTTTATCGTGAAGTACCCTACTAGGTGTGGAATCATGCAATACTTGCGGTACCAATGGTGTTTTTAATGGTGGTGCACTTGGGGTACATCCCTTTGTCCCTTCCTGATATGGTGGTGCATTCTTTAATAACTCTTCCTTAAATTCATCTTCAGAATCTCCACACCTATTTAAGTGTTTTGTCTTTTCTGTGCATTTGCTCCCTAACAGCTCTTCTTCTGTCAATATTGGTTACAGTCCCTCTGTAAGCATTGCTCTTCTCCACTGTTTCATCTGACCATCCCTTGACTCATTTTGGTACCTAGGGAAAAATCCCCGATAACCCCTATTACTTCTGGATCGATCACATTCAAATGCCTCAGTTTCCCACTCTTCTAAGGCTTCATATTGGGTTAATCTAGGCCTTGGTTCTAAATCATTCATCCTCAATCTCAAATTTTGAAGAATCCTTCCATTAAAAGTACCATTCTCGGGAAATTTTAATATTCCACCATTTTTGGTATATTCTATCCAATTCTCTAACCATACACAAGTATGATAACCTCTCTCCGTCATCATGAATGAAGCGGGCGTTTTAGCTGGTGGAATGATAATTCCTTCTCTAGTTTTTATTGGCTTACTCTTTTTAAAATAATTCTTAATCTTTTGTAGGAATGACATTTTCTTCTTCTCTCCGTACATTTTATCTAATCTTCGGTGTATAAAGTTATATTCTGCAAAACCTGGAATCTCCTATCTGGACGAGTTCCTATTAAAGTTGGATCGCGTTTTAACATGCAATCTCCACTGTCCACTAAGATTTCTGCTTCTATATTAGCAACCAATCAAATTCCAGTTTACTTTTGTCTCTGAACCAATACTAGCGCGGCCTTTTCTGTGACGTTGGTCTGTCAACCCCTCCTTTACAATCTGCGCTTTTCTGTACCTCGCTGTTTCGACCAATCCCAGCGCGGCACTTGTGACGTCAGTATTACTCCTGACTACTGACCCCTCCTTTACAAGAGTCTTCCACGCCCGCGGTTTCAACCAATCCCAGCGTGGCGCTTTGTGACGTCAGCTCCCTCTCCGGCAGCTGGCCCTCCCTTTACAAATTCGTACGCAAAACCTTATTTTCTCTACGACTTTAATTAAAATTCAGTAACAACATAAAACATTCGCTATCATGCCAGTTTCTCTAAATTGAAAAAAATCGTTTTCGTCCACACTTGTAAACCCTTTCCGTTTACTAAACATACACTACGAGTAAAACCCTTCCGTTTACTCTTCCCTCGAGCATCAAAAATACCTGTTACTTCTTCAATGTTACCCTTTCTAGGTGATATAACATCAAATTTTCACCAGCATATTCCTTTTGCTATTACTCACACACATAGAGTCCCTAACGAGTACTGATAGCCCTACTTAACTTTTCAGTACTATTTCTGCCTGACAGATAACCTCACTGCAGTATGGCTTCCACTTACCACCTGCTATTCAATTTTCCTCCCCGGGGAATTCTGGACAACATAAAACAAAACTTTTAAACAATAACAGGCGTTAGTTCTTAAAAAATACAATTCTCATTACCCAATTAACAAAGTAGAATCCTAACCATCCTCTGCTAGCCAGAAAACTGATGCAGCGCGATACTAGCAACGAGCATTCATACAACAGATACTCATTTGGGCCCATACATACATACTTCGCTAGTATTTCACGCTGGGGTGTCAGTTGATACTCTTTATCAAATTTCTCTGCTACCAATTACCTTCTGATTGAAGAGTAATGACTTACCAATGGATCCTTTGTTAATTAGGAAGTTTAAAATGAGTGACATTCATTATAATTCATAAATCCTGAAATAATCACTGAGTCAGGAAGTTTTAAAATGTTTATCTAAGATTTAGCAGAGTAAATTACAGACCTGCATAATACTTATTCGTATATCAAGGATGAAGCACAAGAAATCAATTATCAATTAATGACGGTCCCTCAGAAAAGGAGAAGATAGAGACAGCAGCGCAACTAAAGGTTGCATATAATTACCTAAAGTGCGAGAACCAAACCCCTTGGCCAAGGAGTTGGAAAAGATGGGACCCAGGAAGGCTGAAGAGCAAGACCTCCTCCAGGATCAGGACAGGATCGGTGACCTCTCTACCTACGACGCCTGCGTCGTTCCCCTCTCTGATACTCCGCTTCTCCTCGATTCTCCCGTGCCTTCCTTCTAATGGACTCCGCCGCCCCCTCCTCAGGACCTCTCTGCATTCGATCAGCTTGGCGGTCTGGAGCTCTTCCGTGCGTTCTGAGAGTGTGCTCTAATTAATTAACTAATTCTATATCTATTATACCCTTCTATGCCCATGTACCTCCCATTAATGTTGCAAAAATATGGGATCACTACTTCTGATTGGACAGGGGGTTGATCCTCACACCATATGAATTTAGTTCGATTTCTGAAGACCATTGTTTTTAAAATACCGCCCATCAAATTTAATACATTTGCTTTATTTCCCACCCGTCTCACGACAAAATTATACATTCTCCATGTACAATGTTGCATTTTCAACAGGAAAGACATGGGTACAGCAGTTTCGGCCATCAGGTAATGGCCTTGGACGACGTCCAGGTTGACTTCATCTTGTTCTCTTGGCAGACATGCAACACGCATGCGCAGAATCATTGTCTGTCGAGTTTCAGTTCACCAACCCCAGGCCCAAGTTTACGAACTAATAAAAGTACAAGAAGAAAATATTAAAATCACAAATAAAATGTTTCACTGTATACCCACTCTCTCTACTCTATTCCCATTTACTTGTAAAAACTATCCCGCATTAATAGCGTTAAGAAAACGACAATATAATTATAACACAAGAGCAAGCTGTAGCATGTGAAAACATTAAGCAGCCATTTTAGAACACACTGCGCAGAAGCAGAATTTTCCCACCAAGCAAAGAAAGACGTCACACCACGTGATATGGTTGAGACATGCGCAGAAGAGTTTCCAGTGTTTTAGCGGCCATTTTAGAACAGACAAGCGTTACTTGTTAGTTAAAACACATAGGCAAGCTTCCTAACTATTTGTCGTGTATGCAAAAGTTAGTATAACAATACAAAGTTTAATATATTAATACTGTGAGGAGATTACCTATGAGCAAGTCTCATTTGTGAGTCCTTGCTCCATCACTACCATTTACCTGGGGGATTTCCACAGTTAATTACAATGGACCCCAGTCCATGACTTTACTCACACCTTTTTAGGGGCGGAGCGTTGCAAGGCAAGCCCCCATTGTTCAGGCATTCAACCATCCAAAGGACTAGCGGGTCTCTGATGTTTCGTCCAGGGTCCTGCCGTAAAGACTCCTGGGGTTTGGCCATAGGGCACCCCTGCTGTGCTCCTAGAAAGTGTACCCCTATGTACCAATCAGCCTCTGAATCGCCCTGTAACTCCGCAATCACTCTGGATGTGGCAGCTGTCACATTGAAGGAAGTGACACTATTAGGGCCACCCGGGTTACTCTCGACCTCCTCTAGCCTTCCAATAATGAAGAGTCAATAACGCAGCAGAGAATACAAGCAAACTAGTTTATTCACAAAGTACACTGCAGTGGAGTCCAATCTAACCAGCCTCCTATGATGGCTGACGAGGGGACTGACTCTAACAAGCATAAAGTTACATTATATATGTTGCGGAGCCCTCAAAGACCCGCCTACTATGGAAAAACACTGGTAGCTGTCGTAATACAATAGGGGTACAGAACAGAGGTTTCAATTTCACAGCCTGGCACAAGTTATCTACTACTCAAGGTAGTCTGGCGTATCCTCCCCACTAAACAGGTGGGAGAAGGCCTACATGTAATAGAATTGGCATGTGTTAATGAGCAAGATTCAGTTTTAAAGACACAAAACTTACCAAGGACCTTTTCTCGTAAATGATCAAGCAACAGTTTCGATTACAATAGAAAATGGCGTCTTCGAGAGGAAAAATGGTGTCACAGATGTCAACCTAACAAACGTAACGTCTGCATTTACTAGTTGCGTATACATACAGTATGCATTTTTAATGTATTAGCTATATAAATGCCTAACATAATATTGGGTAAAATACGAGTAATATGGCAATTTTACGTTTCAATTCTAACAGACCCTCCTTTAAGCATTATAAGCTAATACGTGCACCTTTATTCTTGCTATTAGGTAAGGGTCTTTACAATTCTAACAGCAAAGAAAAATACGGTCATACAAACAATAATATGTCGGGTACGAATATGTGTATATATATGTATAGTCAACGTAAAGAAGAAAATGACACTAAATATTAGCAGTAGGAGTGACATCAGGAATTGAACCTGCAAGAGAAGTAGTAGAACCAAAGACCCCTTCGTTGATTTGCATGATAGTATCAAACTCTTTTTGAAGCATTATAGTGGCATTGGTATCATGAACTGAAATCTTTTTGGGAGAGAGTTAAGCAGCACAGTATGAGCAGCATAGGGGAAGACACTGAATCAAAACATAGCAACATATTAAAAGAACAATGAAATATATCCCCTTTTCTAGAATCCAACCCCAATCATCAAATAAAGACCAGCTCCAATTACCACTCTCCATCCCTCGAACATTTTCCAAAATATCTAAAATATGTTGTGTAATATTCTTTTCCATATTCGTGATACTGACCACACACTGCTCTCCTATTATTGCGCATGCACCACCGCTCTTAGCTAAAATAAAATCAACCGCATATCTCGTCTGCTCAGAGTATATGCGCATACTTTCTAACTGAGTGGCGATGTCACGTAAAGCTGCCACTGTAGAATTAGACAAAATCTGCAGTTTGCACCCAAAATACTCTCTAGCTCGTTCACCCCTGGCCATGGCGGTACCAACAAATGTGATAATAGAGGAAAGAATGTATCCGAAAGTAATATGGTTACTGTAATAGTTGACTTCCAAATCGGTAACCCCTTCACAAAATTCCTTGGTCAACGTTCTTTTTACCCATCTTGTATTTGGTTTACTGTACTTGCAAGGCACCCCAAGAGGTAAAACCACTCCCAAGGCAACATCCTCTGTGCCGTTGTACATATTGGTATAAGTACCATTTGATAGAAAATAGAAACCTGGGTGTGCATAAAGCGGACCTTGATAATCTAATGGAGCATATCTAGTATTTCTGCCCTCCATACTAGGGTCATCCTTTTTCCCTAAATGCAATATATTTTTATACACTATTGATCCAGAACAATTCAGATACAAATAAGCCTCAGTCCTATTGATTATTGGGCAACATGCAGGATTAATACCTGCCTCTTGAGTGACTGTCAGATCTTGATAATGCCAACCTGTCAGTGACATTTCTGTTATCAATATACAGATTATCACAATAAATTTCAGGCATGCAACCTGGGTATCCTGTCCCTCTGGGTTTTCTATAATACAAACAGGGGCCTGGATATCCCATACCAAATTCGCCTTTTGCCACTACAAAATGGGAAGGACGAACGTATGTATAATTCACCAACGATAACGGGTAAGCAGTCCATAAACCTGTAACAGAATCAGTGGGATAACAAGCTGTGTTATCTCCGAAAAACTTCCTGTGCGTATCAAGGAAAACATTACTTTGGATAGCTCTTTTAGTACGGTCTGAAGAGATAATCCGATATAAAGCACACAATGGGGTATCACCAGAACACTCCAGGACCCAGAACATCCCCCCTCCCACCAGCAAGAGCAGTAATATAAAAACAATACAGAACACCTTCTTTTTGAGCAACCAGTTGAAACTAAGCTGCCCCTGTCGCAGGGCAACAAAAGGCTGTTCATCTTTTACAATGGGTCGACCAAACAGATACATGTTAGCTATAAAGTTACAAATAGAATCACCAGAGAAAGAGACGTCATATAATGAAACCAACGATGGAAAGGACACAAGAAAAAAAATGATGAGAAGATCAGGGTCCGTCACAAGCCTCCCTGGCAGGCTTCTATTGAGCACTTAGCGGTGGAGCCACACTATTGCAGCCCATCAGCAAATGTTCACTGTTCTCAGGATAGGGCGCTATCCCTCCTTGGAAGATACCCTGTCCTGCGTCATAGACAGTGCACCAATCTTCTGATCCCTAATCTAATGGAGAAAAGCAGAAACAAGGGGCATTTTACTAATCTTATCCACAAAGTCCATCCCTGCTACACTCACTTCTCTTTTGGTGCACTATCCTTCCGTCGAGGAAGCAAATTATACCTTTCTACTCCAGGTACTGTCTCATCACGGAGAAGGATCTGAAATTCAGGGGGTGTTGGAGACCGAGACTTAGGTTCCTGCGGATCAGATGAAGAAGAAGCCTATGCAGCCCTAATTTCTGGGGGGACTGCCGCTGTCAAAACTACCTCGCTCTCTTCCTCCGTCTGCGCCCAATTCAGCTGGGCATCGGAAAAGGGCACAAAACGTGGAACCTTCTCCGTTTCGTTGTCCCCTATCCCCTCTTGCACCCACCGGTCATAGAGGAGGGGGAGAGGCACTCGCCGGCAGTGAGAGGTATGGATCCAATGCTTCCGGCCGTCCACTCTCACCTCCGTCCTTGTGATGAGGACCAGATATGGTCCCTTCCACCTCGGTTCCAAGCTGTCCCATCTCTGGAAATTCTTCACAAGAATATAGTCTCCAGGCTGTATGGTATGCCCGGGCCCCTCTGGTGCTGGAGGCAAAGCTTCATGTATCTGTTGATGAATAGAACGCAAACTTTTAGTGAGATCATATAAATAATCGACTAACAGGGGATAATCAATTTCAGAAAACGTTTTTGGTCTAGGGACGCCCCACACATTGGCGGGACGGCCAAAAACCACTTCGTATGGCAATAATCCAGTTCTAGAATGGGCTGTCATTCTGGTGGACAATAGAGCAAGGGGTAATGCATCTGGCCATTGTAGCCCAGTACTTTCTTTAATCTTAGCCAATTTTAGCTTGAGAGTACCATTGTACTTCTTAACTAAGCCTGCTGACTGAGGATGATTTGCTGCATGAAATTTTTGCTTGATGTGCAGACCATCGCACACCAATTGGATCACTTTTGCATTAAAGTGACTTCCATTGTCACTCCAAATCAAACGGGGCAAACCGTAGCGCGGGAAGAACTCCTTAATAAGAGCTTTCGCCATCGCTATGGCTGTGTTTTCTTTCGTTGGGTAAGCTTCAATCCATTTGCTAAATGCACAAACAACCACTAACACACACGTCAAATTATTAACTCATTGCATCTCTATGTAATCCATCTGGAGTACCTCGAAAGGGAGAGAAGGTGGCGCAGAATTACCAGAAGGCGTAGGGGTACCCTTTCCAGGATTGTGCTTCATACAAATCATACAGTGTTTCACTAGGTGCACAGCAACCTTTGGGATTTTATCATTTTGCCACACAGGATCCAATAACCTACAGATTCCCTTACAGCTAATATGAGCTGGACCATGTGCCATGGTAACTACAGGAAATACATATGCATCAGGCAACATCCATCTCTGCTTCTCGGATTTCAGTCCAACACCCTTCATCGTCTAAACGCCCTGTACTTTCCTGCCACACTGCCAACTCCTCAATTGTTGCCTCGCTCTGTATTTCCCGAACACACTCTAACTAATTTTCAAACATGGTAACATCTGGTACCCATCTAGCAGGTCCTGCCACAAACATCCTTGTCGTTTTTGACCTGGCTGTCTCTTTTGCTATCTGGTCTGCAAAAGCGTTTCCCCTCCCCACATCATCAGTAATTGCTTTATGAGCACTACACTTCACTATTGCCAATCGTTTGGGAAGGGTCAAGGCTGTCAAAAGCCTTTCTATCAGCAGACCATTTTGAATCTTTGTACCATGCGAGGTCAAGAATCCTCTCTGCCCAGAGGCGTCCAAAATTATGGGCCACCCCGAAGGCATACTGGCTGTCAGTATAAATATTGACAATCAGTCCTTCACTCAATTCACATGCTCGAAAAAGGGCTCTCAGCTCCGCAGCTTGCGCGGATTGGTAAGGAATACGTAAGGTCTCAACTACAGTGCGCAGCGTGGTAATAGCATACGCCACTGCAGTGGTGCCATCTGACAATTTGAAAAAAGAACCATCAACATATAGTTCCCCTTGCGGATCAGATAAGGGAACGTCAGTCAAGTCTACCCGTCCCTTCGTCTCCTCCTCGGTATGGCACAAACAGTCATTGACATCATTGTCCTCATCTCCCGAAGGGAGGGGTAGTAACGTGGCTGGGTTCAGAATGGCACATCTTTTGATAGTAATATGAGGTGCAAAGAGTCCACTCATAACTGGTCAGACGAGCACTGGTAAGGTGCTGCGTCTTTGTCTTGGTCAGAAGTACATCCACAGCATGGGGTACCATTACTGTGAGGTCATGATTAAGAACGAGCCCTGCCGACTATCGTATAGAGACCGCCGCAGCGGCTCTTAAACAACTCGGGAGGGCTCTGGCGACAGGGTCAAGCGTAGCAGAAAAATAAGCACACAGCCTCTGCTTACCTCCAAAGGCTTGTGTTAACACCGAAAGCACACACTCAGCCGTTTCGTGTAAGTACAGCACGAAAGGCTTCTTATAATCAGGCGTACCAAGCACAGGTGCAGAGCAAAGCGCAACTTTTAATTGCTCAAAAGCATGCTGACATTCACGCGTCCAGGGCACAGCTTCATGCACATCTTTAGTTGTTAGGCGAAGCAAAGGCTGTATTAATAAAGAATAAGCGGGTATCCAGTGTCGACAATACGAGGTGATGCCTATGAAAGCACGCACATCCCTCTGAGTCACAGGGACAGGCATCTTAACAATGGCATCAACTCGTTCAGGTGCTAGCCTCCGACCCTCCTTCAACAGGTGACCTAAATAGGTGACCTGTTGACAATATTGGAATTTGGAATTGGACACTTTATGTCCTTTGTTCGCCAAATGCTTTAACAATTGTACAGTGGCATCCCGACAACCCTCTTCGGTATTGGAGGCTATCAAAATATCATCCACATACTGCAATAGTACATTAGAGAGAGAGAGTCCAATTGACTTTTCAAAGCTTGACTATAAATACTGGGACTTTCTGTATACCCCTGAGGAGCTCGACAGAATTGGAAGCTTCTACCAGCCAAAGCGAATCCAAACAGATACCTACTGTCTGGATGGATAGGAATACTAAAGAAAGCATTTTTCAAATCAATCACAGAAAAGAATTTAGCAGTGGAAGGAATCAACGTCAAGAGGGCAGTAATATCTGGTACCACCGGGAACTGAGGAACCACTATCTTATTAATTTCCCGGAGATCAATCACAAAACGATAAACATCAGGGATGTGCATCAGGGGAATCCAAAGGTGCCTTCTTACGAATAGGGAGAATGGGGCTATTGCATACATTCGCTACTGTCTCCTCAACCACCCCTGAATTGATCAGGTCCTGTATAATCTGCATCAAAGCCTGCTCCCCTGCTTGGGATATTTTATACTGGGGAATACGAGGGAGCACAGAGTTATCTTTGATCTTTATATAAACTGGTGGTATCTGCAACAACCCCACATCCGTATCCCCTGTGGCCCACAATGAGGCGGGCACATCTTTAAACTCAACAGGAAGCGGTGCATCCTTTGCCAAACACTGTTTTGCACTAACCACATTGGGTCCAAGAGTCATGTAAACACCCTCCAGGGAACAAAAAATGATTAGCATGTAACTTTTTCAACAAACCCAATCCTAATATATTTTACCCACAAGTCGCCGTTAACAAAAATGGAGAGGCCACAGTAAAAGGACCAACAGTCCAAGCAAGAGGTTTGGAAATGGGGCTCACAACCGGTACGCCTGAAAAACCTACCGAAACATTATCACGGCCAGACAGGGCTGCCCTAGGGACCAGCGAACGAGAAACGGAGCTATTCATTGCACCTGTATCCACCAAACATTTCTGTGCTGAACCATGCAAATCAGCTGTGACATAAGGACCACGCTGATCTACAGAAATTTGAACTGGTCCCTTTCCATGTCCCTGGCTGTCCTAACCATAGGACATCCCTGCAGCTTCATCCATATCATAATCATCATGATAGTACCGCCTTCCCCCGGGGTCATCAAAATAGTTCTGATCAGAACGACCCCCTGAGGATGCACCTGCTTGAACCTCATCCCGATCAACCTCATAATGGCCCCTTCCTCTCGAACCTCGCCCTCTAGGTACTGTAAGTTTTTGTAACAAATCTGGACACTCGCTTCGCCAATGCCCCTCCTTTTTACAATACGCACACTTATTCGGCCCTAGGGGTGCACCACCTCTACCAGCACCCCGTGACCTTTGAGCTGGACCAGTGCCTCATCCCCTTCTGGGCCCTCTTGCGACTTGCTGCAGCAACACCCTTGTTTTCAAATCCTTACTCTTCTTGTCCACCTTGTCTTTTTCTCGATGCTCATAGTACTGAGCCATACTCAATATCACCGAAGTGATCTCCGAAGCTTGCAACCGAGCTGCAATCTCCGGAAGCAAATTTGTGACAACCCTGTTAACAAACAAACGAACACCACCTTCAACTGACAAATCCTGTCCACTGAAATCCAAGAACACCCCTTCAAACCGAGTAAAAAAAATCAGACACACTCTCCTCTTTCTTTTGACGACATGCCGTTCGCTTATCCCAACCTACTCGCCTGTGTGGAATAAGCGAATGCATATAGGTGATGATACGACTTGGCAAAGCCAGTATCTCAGCCCTAGGTTTTTCACCAGGCTTTCGCTCCTTATTCCATCTCTTAATCTCATCCCAAGAGCCACCCAATTCCACCCTGTGATCCTGCGTATGCACCTGCCTCCATAGTCCACCGGCACCAACAGCCCGAAAAACATCTCGATATCTGCGAGAGTCATAACTGACGAGGAGGCAGCCTCTGTTAATTCTTTATAATATGCTGTAGGGTTTTTCCTAGGATCCGGTAACTGACTTTTAAGAGCTAGCACCTCACTTCTCTTCCACGGGGTATAAACCCACTGTTCCTGAAAATGAGCCGCTACCCGCTGTTGGACCACCTCATCTCTTTGGTTTCACTGCTCTGGGATCTCGGGATGAAAAATAGGATGCACCCCCCTCATCGCAAATTGGGACACACTAGTCGGAGTACCGTGATGCAATCTTTCTTGATAACCGAGTAGCGTCCCAACATTACTAAGAACGTCTGCAGGGGCCATACCAACTGAATATACACGATCCCGAATGTCATAAATAATTTGAGGAGCTGTGCCTCCAATACACTGTTCCCACAAACTGATCAATGTAGCCGACATATGCTGGAGGGCATGCTGTTGTACAAACGGATCAAAATCTTTCATCACACTCCATATATCATCCTCATTATAAATCAGACTCCGGGCCCACTGTGGTGCCTGATTTGCAACCATCTTTTTCTCCTCTTCACCCACATCCGATCAAGTCAATACCCGTTCCATTCGCTCCCGTGCTGCCGCCCAATTCCCTCCATCCGACCCTCGCACTGGTGTCTCAACACTACACAACACTGCAGATGAAATGTTTGGGGAGGACACAAGAGATACAGACGTAGGGGACAGTGTCAACAATGGCTGTGTGGTAGGAGTAAGAGAAGGAGGAGAAACAGGAGCAGAAATAGCAGATAATGCGGGGGTGCCTGCAGTCACCACACTTGCAGCTTAGGAAACCGGAGGGGTGATAGACAGGGCTGGAGCCGAAGCTGTTGAGTCCACAGGAAGACCAGAGTAAAGCGGTGGAGCAACGGAAGACTGACGGCGAAACAATAGGCTATATTCTCTGTTGGGTATAGGGAGGTGGGGGATGAGTTTCCAACAGATCCTCCACAAAAGGATCCTCATCCTCTCGAACAACGTAAAACTTGTTCCATTGTAACCGAAACTTCCTATCTGCACACTCAATACCTTTCTCTGTTTGTTCTTTATCATAAGCTACAGCTTTCTGCACCACTGTGTGCATTGCCTTCTTCCTAGACTCCTTCTCGGCCCATATACGCCTCTGCTTAGCTTCCTTCTGCCATACTTGCAAAGTATAAAACATCGACTCTCTACTTCTTCTAGCAAATAATTTGTCCTGTAAATAATTCAATTTTTGTTCATCAAAGGTACCATCCAATGGCCACTGAAGCTCAGTATTGTCCTTTGTATACTTATGCCATAACGTACGAAACATAATAGGGCCAATACCGTGCTTCACATACATCTCAAAACTCGGAGTGCCTTCTGGAGGCGCAGGCTGCTTTTCCTCCAGCCGATGCTCAACAGAACAGCAGCGGCACCCCAAGCACCACACTTTACTCCAACAAGGCATCCTATCATCAGACACATTCACTATCCACTCAATCAACACACACACACACACATGCAATAAAAAGACACAGACAAACAAAAGAGCTCTCAAAAACAGTCCTCAGACTGCACCAAGACAAGATAGGCTCTAGCCCCAGGCCTTTTTCAAAAAGAAGCCAAATTCAACAAGTGGCCTGGCAGAACGTTCAAAAACACTCCGTATCACAAAGGTCCACAAACCCTCCAAGTAAATCAAGACAGCGCCGCTTTTACCAAAACAAATCAAGATGACGCCTAGACGAGGAGCCGCCCGATCAGACAGGCGGGGCAGCCGCGAGAACCAGGCTCTATCATATGGGGATCCCCGATCTGCCCGTCCGACCGGACGCAACCCCAACCCCAGAGCCCGACTACGGGCGGGATGGGCCACCTGTTGGTGTGCCTGTTCGGGCGCCAACTGAAAGAAGTGACCATATTAGGGCCACCGGGTCACTCTCGACTTCCTATAGCCTTCCAATAATGAAGAGTCGATAACGCAGTAGAGAATACAAGCAAACTAGTTTATTCACAACGTACACTGCAGTGGAGTCCAATCTAACCAGCCTCCTATAATGGCTGACAATGGGACTGACTCTAACAAGCATAAAGTTACATTATGTATGTTGCGGAGCCCTCAAAGACCCGCCTACTATGGAAAAACACTGGTAGCTGTCGTAATACAATGGGGGTACAGAACATAGGTTTCAATTCCGTAGCCTGGTACAAGTTATCTACTATTCAAGGTCGTCTGGCATATCCTCCCCACTAAACAGGTGGGAGAAGGCCTCCATGTAATAGAATTGGCATGCGTTAATGAGCAAGATTCAATTTTAAAGAAACAAAACTTACCAAGGACCTTTTCTCGTAAATGATCAAGTAACAGTTTCGATTACAATAGAAAATGGTGGCACAGATGGCAACCTAACAAACGTAATGTCTGCATTTACTAGTTGCGTATACATACAGTATGCATAATTAATGTATTAGCTATATAAATGCTAACATAATATTGGGTAAAATACGAGTAATATGGCAATTTTACGTTTCAATTCTAACAACATCCAGGGCTCCCCCACCAAGGCAGGCAACTTGGTTCACTTATAACCTGCTGTTACCAGACCTTCGCCCAGGTCCAACAGGAACAAGTCCATGCCAACCTCAGACAGGTGTACTCCGTCTTCCTCAAAGTACCCCATGGTGCTGGCACTTATCAGTTCATGTCTTATGAAGCCAAAACCCCTCTGCTGTGTAAATTTGCACATGGCACTGTTTACCCTTCTGCTGGAATGTTCAAAGGCCTCCCCTGACCTGGCATGGTGCCAGACCCTCCACGGGTAATCTCAGACCACTACGACTCGCAGTGCCTCATGTATTTGCTAATCTCGCCCATCGTGGCTTTCATTTCCTGTATTAGCGCACAGCTCCCCATAGATGTAAGGTTGTTGCCACTGAGGTGGATGACTAACATGTTGGGAAGGGGTCCCCCCCCCCCCCGGCTAGTCTCCATTGCAATTTATTGAGCAAGCTTGGCCATCGCATGCCAGGGAACCCCAACCATGCTATGTGTGTGGTTGAACCCATGCCTCCAGGTCCTGGTCTTTGCCCTTTGCGCCACTCTAGGATGAATGAGTGGCCAATCACCCACACCTTGAACCCTGATAAAATAAAGAAATGAGAATTTGTACACACCGTTTAATTGCTGCACACATAATACACTATCATGAATCCTGAGCATCCACAATTTACATCCACAAAACCACAATTTAGATGAAAAGAATAAACGCACACAGCAAGCTAATAACACGCCTTTTCAAACCACACTAATTTACACTGTTCGCCACCCATGTTCCCTTCTGACCCCACATGGGCGAATATTACGTTTATAGCACTGAGAGTCCCACCGCCCCACCTTCTCGATGCGATTGCGGGCGAGGCCCAACTTAAAGGCTGCGGTGGCCGCTCCAATTTGAAAGGAATGGCTGGAGTATCATTTGTCCAGTCCACAGTTTCCTGACAACTCTAAACATGACCTCATCAATTGCTCCAATTGGTATCTCATGAGGGGCATGAGATCCACATGTAATAACAGTTAGTCCTCTGTGTTTGGGCGGAGGGCCATATAGTCTGTGACCAACTCCACCGGGCAGTAATTCCTTTCACCCAGGGGCTGGAGCACTTTTTCCCCTGCCCCACTTGGTCCTTCTTGGATCTTCTCACTGATATTCTTAAGGTGTCCCCTAGCACCCTAATGTCCTGTCTGCATATGGCATCCATTTACCCATCCCTCTTTGATCTGGCTACTAACAAGCTGACTCTGAAGGCCCCAAAAATGCCAGGCTGAATACAGCAGCGAATAGGCTGGCCTCTTAGGTGAAATATGTAACCTTGTGCACACAATCTATCATTCCCTGTAGTATGTGGAATTCGAGGGGCAACCTGTTGTCTGGTACCCGTGTCTCTCCTCTAGCCCAGCCTTTGAGTGCTGACCTTATGGGGAACGCCCTGGCAGGGTCCTGGTGCCTTCGAAGTTTGGCATGGTGGCTCACTGCTGCTAACTGTCCTGTGATCCAGGAGTGGCTCTTGCCCTGATCCCTGGCCCATAGAACAAAATGTTGCATCTTGTGCTCCAGCGTTGCTGTATCTCCGCCCCATGCCCCTGACACCTTGCAGAAACTGGAGATGCAGGTCTTGTACCACCTCCTAGTCCCGCGTGCAAGAGACAGTTCGCCCAGTTCAACTAAATGTTGGTCCACTGCAATAGGTGCCAGATGTGTGGAGGGAAAGGTGTCATCTCTGCTCTTGCTCGCGGCCAAGCCTCCCGGAAATGAAGCCACTGAAAACGAGAGAGCGCGTCAGCTGCCACGATCTTTACCCCTTGAATGTGCCTAGCCAAAACTCCACATTGATATGTAGGCAAGCCCTCACTAGTTATCTCAGCAGACAGAGTACCAGTGAGCATTTTGCGGATTGCGAATTTATGGCTTGCACCACCGCCATGTTATCTGACCAAAACAAATCCCTTTTTTCTGCCAAGGCTTCTGGCCATAGGTGAAGAACTGCCACTAAGGGGAATAATTCCAAGACTGTGATATTGGCTGTGATCTTCCTTTTGCGCCAAGAGTTGGGCTATTTCTATGCGCACCACTCACTCCATATTATTGCGCCCAAACCTTCCCCGTCAGTGAAAAGGCACAGTTACGGGCTGCCTGCCCAGGGAGATCTCCAGATCAGTGTTCCGTTGAAGTTGGCCAAGAATTCCGCCCACATTCTGAGGTCTTGTTTCAACCTTTTGCCAAGTCTGACGAGGTGGTATTTCTGTTTAACATTAGCTGTGGCCAGCCTTCTGGCAAAAACCCTACCTGCTGGGATCACCTTTGCTGCAAAATTCAGTTTACCAAGTAGGCTCTGAATGGCGCCCAAGGAAGCTTTGTCTTTCGCCAACGTTGTCTGAATGTCCTGGATCAAGGCTTCACCTTGCACACAGGTAGTCTGGACACGCCCTTCACAGTGTCTAGTCTATGCCCAGAAACGTCCGTACCGGTGCTAGGCCGGACCCCTAGGTGGTCAGTCAGTCAGTCCCTGAAACTTTTGTAGTGCCGCCGTACAGTCCTGTGTCCCCTCCTCCCTGATTAAAAAGGAAATCATTCTAATAGTGTGTCACCCCCTCACACCATAAGACCATTGGAGTGCCCATTGCAAGAAGCAGCTGAAGGTCTCAAAGTAGGCACAGGACACTGAGCAACCCATTGGTATGCACCTATCTTAATAAAACTGTCCCTCCCACTTGAACAGATGGTGGCTGTTTGCATGAACCAGCAGCAGGCGGAATGCTGATTCGATGTCTGCCTTTGCCAACCACGCCCCCTTTCCCGCTCTCCTTACCATGTCCACTGCCGCATCAAACGTGCAGTATGTGACAGCTTGACCGGGAGGGACAAAGAGGATGGCCAATGGACGGGGCAGGTATAAGTACCTGGCCCCAGCCCAATGTGCATCAGACGTGAAGCGGCAGAGGCACTGGACTTTGTGGGACTCCCTGGGGGTGGGAATCCCTGAGACTAGTGCGTGGAGATGTGCCGGAATGCAGCACTAAGGTGGCCACCCTCTTACATGGGCACACTGTGTGCGCCACGGGCAGCCGCATTTCTCTTGAAGCACGGAGTAGCTCCCAGGCGCTAGAACTGCACTACTTCAAACACAAACCATATAAACTGAGTGACTTATGGAGACTCATTTGTTTCTCGTGCCTTATTGAGAGCGATCCAGTGCCATTTTGTAGATCTTTCCAAAAACATTAAGGTTATAATGAGATCTGCAGCGGTCATTTGCGTACATCCCCTGACTTTTTACTAGATTAGCTTACAAGTGTATCAGATTGTATAAAACAAAACACACAGGAATGGGATACCAGCTTTAGATGACCAGAAACAGTACCTAGTTTAAAATAGCATTCAGAAAAAGAATAGTGAAAAACACGTCAGGATTCCCAACCAGTGCCAGTTTGCCAATTGAAGCTAAAGGGGTGTATGCCTTGTTTTCAGAGAATCCCACATTGTTTTAAATTAGTTTAGCAATTTTCACATGAAATACGATTTTCTATATTTTTCTTGTGTTTATTACATTATATTGTAGTTAATTTGCTGTATGCCACTATGTGGGGGATCTCCACGCCCTTGCAATCACCATGACACACTCTTTTTGATTAGCATGCACAGATTAACAACTCTGTAACCATTTCTATTTCTTTCCCATATCTGTCACTCAGCTGCCACCCTTCACCTTGATGCCACGCCATATTCTTCTAGGTTCCAACCCAAATGCAATCCAAACCATCTCTTCGTTGTTGCCCTCACCTTCCTTAACCAATACCTTTAGGGTTATTACCTTTCTTGCCTCGTCATATTATGTCTTCCATGCACTTCCTCCTGCAAACTTTTGAGATCTTGAAATGCTTCGCTTCTGTTAGGCTGACCATATTTTGAAGCCCATAAAAATGGGACATTCCACAAACGGCGAAGTAGAGTGACAATTCTGTACCATCCAATGAGTATAGAAAGACTTAACTGACAGCACTCAACTCAGACAGTTTGGCACCAAGGAAGACAAATGCAACTTTTAAAAACAATCTGTGTTAACTAAATTGTATTGCGCTACAGGCTTTTCTTAGTGCGTACACGTGCGATTCGCCCCCAACTCCACCACAATCATGTCACAAGATATCTCGAGGAGTGACAACCAAGTTTTGTGGATCAGCCACGGCTTAGTCCTTTATTCACATCAACCTTGGGTCATTTCCTTAAGCATAAGCATCAAGAATTCTTTACATCTATCAAAGATATATATATATATGTGCAAACCATAGCCAGAAGTATAACATTAGGCGAAAGACTGTATTTACATTATCAACATTGCAGTAACCATCTAGACACAAACTTTGTGGTGGTGAAACCCCCAGGGGCTTGTTGTGCCAGCAGGCCACAACTTGCTCCAGCCCCCCGCATACCACCCAGGGCATCCCTGCCACATTGATGTAACACATTGCCCATCTGGCATTGTTAGCAACTTTTCCAACCCTCCATCCTGGAGCTAACTATCACACCAGGCCCCTGCATAACACACCAGCCCCACCTGGGTACCTGAACACAGATACAACCCCCCCAAAAGTCCTAACTCTGGCATTCCAGGTAGGAAAGGAGAGTCCAAGACCACCAGCAGGTCACCCCCCTCCCGCCAGCCCGGTGCTCAAAGAATGCTTCCCACTGTCCAGGGGTCAGTTAGTCCAAACAAAAGTACACTTCTCGGTATCCCCCGCTATTTAGCTGCCAGGGACTCCGCCATTGGGAGAGGAGCTTACTGGCGCTCTCGCCCTCCCCCACACCGACGTTGGTGGGACTGGACCGCTGAGATGGCCGCCAAAATAGTCTGTATAAATAGCCTCTGTGCCTTATGGGACAAATGCACCCCCATCTTTGTGGAATAGTTCTGTATTTGTTACCTGGATCAACTTGTGCCGTACTGTGCCCATGGAGGAGCCTGCCAGGATCTAGGTGACTGAATGATTCAATTTCCTAACAGTCATTCACTGACTGAACAGGGGCACCCCTCGACCATACCAGTCGTGGAATTACTTCGGACCAAATTATGTGAGATGTTGGCAATTGCTCCCTCACCCTTGACAGCATGGAGAATGCCTCCCTCAATCCCCTCAGACCCGCAGGGATCATGTCATTCCCCCTGCATGTATAATATGTATGTCCGGGGTGGGGACTCCACCTGTTTCAAGTGCCTGCCGCAAGTGGTCAAATAGTTCCTCTAATCGCAGGCTGGCAATTCCAACCCAATGGTGTCTGATACCCCTCATCAATTGTCTTTTCAAACTCTGATCCACGGAAGAGCTGTGCCGCTCTGCGCACGAAAGAGTGGCCACACCAGCATACCTGTGTCTGTATTCACCCAACAACTGCAGGGAGGAAAAGGAGTGATAAGAAGTGGGGGAGAGAATCACTGAGACCTGAATGTGGGGAAAGGTAGGAAAGGGGAGGCACGAGTTTCACCGTCCCTGCTTATGCCAAATGTAGCCTTACATAGCACTCAAAGCAGGAAGACTTCTACCTACCCACCTTTCTGATCAAGTCTGGCAGTAAACCCATCGAAGCTGCGGTTGTGGTCGCCCGAATGCGGAAGGAGTGGGACGGGAACTGCGACGTCTCTTCGCCCAGCAGGGCCAAGGAGCGCTTGCATAAATGGGTAAATTGAAATCTGGTCATCGGGGTGCCATCTGCATGCACCAACATTTTAAGGCCTGCCCCTATCGGTCGCATAAGCAGGAATTTCTGTGTCCGTGCCACCGGACAATAGGGAGCCCCTGAAGCTGCACACAAACACACCCATGTTCCCTTCCCCAACGAGTCTGTCTTAGATCTCTTCACTCTAACCTGTAGGCAGTCCACCAACACAGTGACATCAGAAACGTTGATGCCTGTGCCTAGGTCCAACTGTGATGAAGATACGAGCTCAGAAATTCTAAAAGCCCCGAAAAATGCAAGCGAATAGGCGAATCTGAACAGGCACATCTGAACAGGCACACCTCATAGGGTGATATGCAGGCCTGAAGTAGGATCGCCAGAATACCGGACAGCCTTGTGACATCAATAGGTCGCCTGTTGTCCCCTGCTGCAGGAGCCATGAGCTCCCATCCTTCACTGCCCGCTGCACCTTAGGGTCCTTGGTCGGGTTGCTAACCCCTTTCAAACCAGCAAAGTAGGCTATAGCCGATGGCTGCCTTCAAACCAACAACAGACTTCCCACCCTCCCCCTTTTGACTAACCAAAAACTGCAACACCCCTTGCAGGGTAAATTGCTCTGCCCCTCCTGGCGCACTGAATGATGCCTCATATGCCCGCCATGCAGACCCGTACATACGCTTAGTCTTGGGGGCCAATGATGCGGCTATCAGGTCTGGGGCAACAGGACACCAAGCTTCCACAACTCCTCAGGGAAATCTGAAATCTTCCTGTCTGCCTGCGGCTGCAGCGCCTAGAATTCTGTCAACTTAGAACGAGACAGTGCATCAGCCACTGCATTGTCCTCTCCTGGAACATGCTTAGGACTAAGATACACATTTTACGCCATGCAGCAGAGGATGAGGACCTTAAGTAAATGGAGCACTAGAGGGCATGGGGCACTCTGATTGATTGTTAATTGCCATTACTGCTGACATGCTGTCTGACCAGAATACAACCCTCCTGTCTGCCAATTCAAACCCCCAGATGTGAAGCGCGACAACGATAGGGAAGAGCTCCAAAAAGGTCACGTCACGCGTGAGCCCTGAGGCCACCTATTCTGGCAGCCAGTGTTTCATGCACCACCTTGTGCCACACAGCACCAAACCCCCACGCTTCCTGCTGCATCTGTGTATAGAGCCAACTCCGCATTGGACTGGTTGTTGCCACAACAGGGTGCCATTGAAGTCGTCCAAGAGCCCCTTCCAAGTCAGCAGATTGTCCTTGACCTCGGAAGACAATCTGGTATGATGCCATTGAAGTCGTCCAAGAACCCCTTCCAAGTCAGCAGATTGTCCTTGACCTCGGAAGACAATCTGGTATGATGGTGCTTTGCCTGCAACCCAGCCATTGCCCGGGCTATGTTCCTTGAAAACACCCTTTCAATCGGTATTATCCTCAGGGCGAAGTTAAGCTGCCCACCAAGACCTGCAGTTGGTGCAAGGTCACCATCCTGATTGTCAGGCAGGCTTCAACGGATGCCTTAAATGCTACCACTTTGTCCTGTGGTAGTCTACATACCCCTGGTTACCGTATCAATCTCAATGCCCAAAAAGGCCATACATGTAGCGGGACCCTCTGTCTTGTACCTTGCTAGCGGAACCCCTAGGGACTGGGCTAACTGCTGGAAGCCCAGCAGGGCCTTCCCGCACGCCGGTGAACCCGGGGGGCCTAAGAACAAAGTCATCCAGGTAGTGCACAACATCGGGGGATGACACCAGGTCCTTCACCACCCACTCCACGAATCTACTGAATGTCTCAAACAACTAGCAAGAGATAAAACACCCCATTGGCATACAGAGCTCAACAAAGAAGTTACCCTTGAAAGTGAAGCCCAGCACTCAGGTGTCATCCGGATGCACTGGCAATGGGCGGAAGGCGGCCTTGATATCCGATTTGGCCATCAAGGTGCCATTGACCAAAGACCCGGGCGGGAAGGAGAGGTTGTGGATGAGGTGGAATTTCCCTGACTCTTTTTTGGGGACCAGGCCCAACGGAGAACAAACCAGGCCTTTGCATGGGGCTGACCTAAAAGGGCCCGCCACCCTCCCTGCTCGCACCTCTTTCATGTTTTTTCCCTCTCTATCTCAGGGCATCATACCACAGATATCTAATTGTTGGGAATCACCAGGGTAGGAGGAGCACTGGACGGAATGCGGAACCCGTATCTGAAACCGTGATATAGCAACTGAGCATCTTGCCGAGAATCATACTTGCTGAGAAGGTAAGCGAGCACATGCAGATGGATAGGTATGGGTAGCTTGCTAGGCTGGTTGGAGCTAATGGCTTTTGGGGGGAGGGGGGTGCTGTTCTCTTAGTTTTCCTTGCTTCTTAAAACACTTGCTCTCTGGGTGACCTTGGATCCCATAAAAAAGAACACAGGTGTTTAAATTTGCAGGCTGACCCTCTGCCACACTCCTCTTTAAAACTTTTTTTTTATATATTGCCAGCAAGCCGGCTGCCTGTCCCCTGCGCCCTTGTCAGCCCGAAAGGAGTGCGGCTATTTGGTGACTGCTGGTGCCGCATAGAACTCAGAATACCAGATGTTTATTTCCCTTTGGTCCCATGCCATATCGGGCCAGACCGCCTTCATCTGCCTAAACTTCGCATCATATTGTAGCCATGTGGAACCCTGAAAGTCAGAGGTTGCACTATGGATCATGGACATATAACTGAACAGTTGTGGGGCTAGCGTGGGGAACCTTTCTACCAAGATAGCCGCATATATAGAGAACCCTGTCACCCAGTTCTTGAGAGACGATTCACCCACATCTTTTTTGGTTTATGCTCCCCCCTCCTTGCCTGCTCTGTATTTTCCTGGACCACCCCTGTGTTAATCAGATCGAAAACATCATTGTATTCCCCTCAGAATATTTTTTCTTTTGTTTCTATCGGCACATGCCAAGCGATAGCTGTTGGCGGTGCCAGTGCCGGTGATGTAGAGCCCAAGAGTATTGGATTGACCGTGAGCGGAGCCTGGGATGTGGGGGCTGTTGCAGCTGTGACTACGGGTTGTGATGACTAATTTAAAATGGTAGGAGTGTTAATGGCAGGGTTTTACGGCATGGGGGCGACCACAGAGGGTACCGGGGCCACCAAACCCGGTTGGATCCCTACCTGAGCTGCCCCACCACCAAGTTGTGCTGGCGGAGGCGTATGACCCCGACTACTGGGCTGAGTCACTGCTGTCCTCACGCCCTGAGCCGCAGGAGCCCCAGGAATGAGCGTGGCTGTGGGAACCCTCCATAACTGTGCTCCTGCTGGCACTCCCCTGTCTGAACTGCACCCCCTCCCTGCTCCCCGGTGGGAGCAGGGAGGGAGTTCGATGGGAGATGGGCATCTGCGTATCAATAGGAAAGGCGCAGGGTTAGGTACGGCTAGATCGTACTATGTGAAGCGGGAAGAGAAAATGACAATTACTATATCGCCCTGTGAGAATACAACAACCTCAGATGTAACCCAACAAAAGGTTAAGGACGCCACAGGAAGAAAATAAAGTACTTGCTCTGGAGTTCTCCTCCCCCTTTTTGTTTGGTGTTTGACCCAGAGCATTCTGGGATCTGCCCTCCTAGCGCAGGAGTGTAATACCCACCCAACACATGGTCCTCCTGTATGCTCTGTCCCTTAATTGCCCATACCAAAATCAGATGGAATCAGAAACCACTTGATGGATCCCCACTGAATTCAGAAGACCTTCCCTCAGATCTACAGTCCCTGCATCCAGACTCTGGGGGATAAGAGAGATTAAAAAAATATATATATATTACGGAAAGGATACACCAACTAAATACCGTGCCTCACAGGGGGCATCCAGCTTTGAACCCTTGGCCGTTGAGCAAAGATTTTCCTTTTTTTTGCTAACTTGACCAGAAGCTAGCTGATAGCTTTACCTAAACCTAGACAGGCCCATTCATTTGGATACTGAGGTGGGGCGGGGTTAAGTAAATTAGTCCAGAATCACAGTCCCGACCGTGACCCGGCACGGTCCATAAACATGCAGCGCCCCGCCAATATCTGCACTCCCACCTGGACTGACCAGACACCTATCCAGGAACCACACTCCCAGAAACCAACCCACCCAAGAAACTGCAGCAGTGCAGGCACTCAGGAATGATTCAGGGCAGCGAGGACCCTAACCGGTGCGCTGCGTGGCCTGAGGGTCAGGAGTGGCTACTCTCAGCCACAGCAGCGGGATGAAAGAATGTGGGCATCGATCCTGCCACCCCTCGCATGACAATAGCACACAATTTGCCCAGCCTCCAGCACATGTCCTGAAAACATGCGACCCGCACCCTCCAGTCGAGTCTCGCAGTCGGGACCAGAACTCTGGTACACAGCTGGTCCTGCTCTACAGCCAATCACCTGCGCCTCCACTGCCCTTCACACCATGACCTCCAAAGCGAGCCATTCAATCTAAAGCACGCTGCATGGGCGCGAAAGCCTGCAGTCCCCCTTCCCAAAATTCTTAACGTTCGTCCCTGCATGCCGCCCAGTAGGGATACTTGCCAAAATCTCTGTGCTCAAGCGGTACACTGCATATTCCAAGCCCTCCCCGGCCAACCATAACTTAGAATAGCTTGTCATGTAAACTTCACAACATAAGCAACAGCCACGGTGGTAGTTGACCTGGTGAATCCTAACTATCAGAGACTGAAATATGATCATACACAGAGAACATCAGAGAAGTGTCCTGAAAATGTAACTAAGATGTAAGATGTCGGGCCATGACCAGGGCATTAAGAGCAAACATGAAATGGTTCAGAAGCAACGGGGGTACACTGGAGGATAATTTAAAGCTTCTACAAATCTCTGTGATTGATTCCTATAAAGAAGTAGGTGATACATCATTCCTCATCTCAACGTATATTATGATGAACCATGAAAATAAAATAGATCAGCTCTGAAAAGCAAGCATTGTCCAAGCCAGTAGGACTGGCTTTAAGGTGATAACTTAGGCATCCACAAATGTACATAGAATATTTGTCCATGTCCTTGCAGAACCTACTTCTTTATCTGCCACATTTTTGTGCTGGCAGTAGTGCTAGCTGAAGAGCAGAAAAAGACAAACACATAGACAGAGAAAGAGGAGGGTTTCATTTGTTGGCACGTGTTAGCACATTAACACCGGATGTATTGGCTTAACCAATCCCTTTCAAGTCTCTGGGTACTACAATAGTAGCGTGAATAATCAATTTGACTTAACTGAAAACGGGTCTCAAATTGTGTGATCATTGGAAAATATTTTATTTTACAGAGTCTCCTTTTTCTTCATTCTCACATATGAGTGCACCTTCAAATATGTGAGTTCAGCATTCTACTTAACAAAACTTTTGTTTGATTAAGGAGACTAAACATTTAGTCCATGTGTAATAAGAATCTAGCCCATATATAGGGTGCACGTGATCCCGGACTTGCCTCTCAGTTTACTTATAGCATTACCATCAGGACAGGGGCAGGATTGTTTCTCAGTTCATGTTTAAACACTCACTTTTAATAAATATATTACTAAAGCATGTTGTGGTAGCAAGCTGCCACTTACAGACAGTACATTACCAAGTAATGGCCAAAACCTTCCCACTACCTTTCAGCTTTACTGATAAAACTATATAGTGTATTAACAATCTGTGAAAATTGGGTTTCAGAAAACATATTTATCACTTGCACATCACCAAGTAAAGTGTTCTGACTTGTTTTTGTATCCTATTAAAATATATTTTTCATCACACAGAAGTACAAAAAATGGGCCTTCACAACTACTGAAATATATTTTGAAATATTTGTACAGTTGACGTATTAGCTATTTAAAGGTGTGTTAGGAAAAACCTGATATCCTACAGCCCTTCTTTTCACACTTCGAAAAGGAGGTCAGGCAGTTCACTTTACAAAATCCTGGAACACTGCAGTCATAGAAGGAAAAGTAATTGTAAACTGTCTTTTGCCCTCTGTCTCTAAACACAGAGCAAATGTGACCAGATAAAAACAAGATTTAAAGGCATCTTAGTTGCTCTTTCACTTTCTGACTGAACAAAACACCTGTTCTTTGTCAACTCGAACAGGCGAGTAGGTCCTGAATATAGCTCAACCTTATAAATCGGACTTGCCATAGTGAGTGGGCGAGTAGATTATTAATGGCCTGTTTATACTTAACCTTACTTCTGCAACTTCCCGCTAACCTTACCTCTTCCCTGTCTGGCCTCGTTGCTGCATGAATTTCCCCTGGGGAAGGCTAGTCTGTGACTGTCACTTCCCCCAGGGCCCTTCATCATGCAATAATTACAAGCCATGCCACCATGTAGCGTAAAAGGCCATTTATTAGGACAGGGTTGCAAAACAGTTAATCAACCTTAACACAACGTTTAACACAACGTCAAAACATCTTTCATATATCATTCCCTTTGTCACCGAACACTTCCCACCAAACTGTTGTATTCCTCTTAGGGTGTCCATACACGGGTTTTCCTCTATCATGTCCTTATATAGGCACAATTCGCCCTGCCCTTATATAGGCATAAAATCCCAGTCCTTATTTAGGCATTAAACCATGCACTCCAAATACAGGCATGGTCTCCAACATCCGTCCACCCTAACGTCACAACGAGTTCTTGAAGAACAGACCCTTAGGCTTCGGGAGTTTCCCTAGCACAGGACTATTGATTTCTTCAAGGACTCATATATTATGCATGAACCATTATACCTTAGGGGTTCATTCATGACGTCTTCCGCTGTCCGATTCACGTCAATGCTAACATTCTGAGGTACCTCTCAGGTATAAATATACCTTCCTTAGCCCTTGTAAGTCAGAGGAGACCTCGACTTCAGAGGAGCCCGTTTCCCAGCCTGACGCTCTGAGAAGACGTTGTCATCCCTGCACGCAGAGAGTCCAGCTTCCAGTGATCTGACTTCCCTCGCGGGGTGTTGGAGTTCGAATCTGGCAAGAGATGCCTACCTCTCTCATTCTTAAGGTATGGAGCTGACTAGAACCTAGAGGGACTCTTGGCATACTAGGCATACTAGACTTAACATACTCTTAGTATACCATATTAAGGAATACTTCACCTACTTCATACCTCTCCCTACACCTAGGTTAGGAACATTGGGGTAGAACTAGCTAAGAAACGCATCGTATGAGTACTCGCATTTTTAGTCTGTGTTATTTATGTAAATGACTATCTGCTAAAGATCATGCTAGCGCAGTATTATTTATTTCTACTGCTTACGCTGTACATTATTTATCTTGCATACTGTCTTGTGATCGTAACAGCACATTTAACTTACACCAGAAACAAGACTGTTCAGTAAATCTTTTATTGAAACGCCCGTCTATTCTTTCTGTGTAACTTTGAGGAAAACTAAGTATGCACGATTGAGCTGAGTGAAATAGTTATCTATTGTTTCTACGACTCTGGGACACGTTCTGATTCTACAGGGAAACAAAGTGGTCATGTTTTGCGGCTGCCAGAAAACTACTCCCTTCTTGTTTATCAAGGAGTTTCTAGTGGCCTCTGAGCTAGCTGGCACAAGTAATTAAGTTTAATATACTCGATAGGGACATACTGACCTTAGTCCTATGTCAAACCTATAGGGGATATTATTCCAATGCGCAGAGCCTATTAGGGAAATAGGAGCTACACTACAAAACTTTCACCTCAATGCCCCATACCTTGCTTCATTCTTTCCCCTTTTACTCACTGACCTCCTTCTATTCTCCAATCTCTTCCACTTCTCCTACCAAGAATCCTCCAATGAAAACTCTGACCTGTTCCAAGAATCCCGCACACCATCTTCCTTTGCCTATGCTCCCTTCATCCCCCCGGAGGTTAGGATATGCCCTCATGTAACTCTGTACCCCCCAAAATACTACCATCCAGGATAATCTTGTAGGGGGTTTACTGCCCCCCTTCTGCTGCATTCCTAGGAATTCAGTGATATTTCCTGCTACACCAAATCATCTCATTCCACAAGTTACTCACACATCCCTCATCTCCATCATATAGTAAGCAAGCCCAGCTGAGAGAGATGTACCCCATCCTTCCTAAAAAGACACTGCTTTTCCTCTTTTATGTCCCAGTGTGCTATCACCTTAATGTCTCTGGCCATTCAAAACACCCTCATTGCTCTGTTGAGCTTTCTCCGAGCCTTGTCAATTGCCACATTTTCATTTCCCTCCTTCACTTTTTGAGGCACAAACTCTGTCCATACCCAACATGTCTCCAAAAAGTTATATTTGTTCACCTCCAAGTCCTGCTGTATATGTTGCAGCAAAGTCAACCCCGACAGCTGGACCAAATCATTCTCTCCCAAGTGCACCAGGAGCATATCCGGACAATCTCTCTGCTGGACCAGCTTTGCCAACCACGACAATAAGTTGCCCCAGCGCATCCCACCATCCCCCACCATAGAACCTCATCCCCGATGCTGGGCAGTCCCAGGCTTCATCCATAAATCAGCTGGTCCGCATACTTCACTATCCTGTGCACAAAAGAGTGTCCAACTATCCATGTCACCAGCTTGCTCCTCCCAGGACTGCTCATGCATCCTGTGCTAAAAAATAAAGGAATTGACGACCACATTCATCCACCCCATCTTTCACGCAGAAACCCCTAATAGCACCCAGAAACATCTCAATCTCTACCTGCCTATCTGTCTTCAATCCCATCTCAAACGCGTCGCTGCAGTCGCTGCACCAATCCTTAAGGAGTGTGTCCCGAAACTGGCTGTATTCCTCCCTAGCTTACGCAATGCCATGTGCAACACCGCCAACAACTGAAAGGCAGTAACCCTACCACCTCGTTCATGACAAAATATAGCCTGCTGCCTGCGCCCGGGTCAAGCCTGAAATCTATGCCACTCATTCACTGGGCACCCCTCAAGACTGCCCCCTTCTTGCAGCCATATCCACTTGACCATCCCTGCCTGATCCATCTTGGATCGTCTCAGCCAAATTCCCATTCTCCCCTGCTCCAAAAGTATCTCAACATGTAGCACCCCTGAGTCCCAGGCAGACCCTAACACTTCAGACAATTGAAATGCTGCAAAAACAATCTAAATCATGCATAACCTTAAAATAGCCTCTTCAAAACCATCATTACAATCAGGCAAAACCATAAGAAGACCCTGCAACAAGTCAAATGTAATCGCCTCCAATAATGCGGGACCCTCATGCCCTGCTCCCTGCCCCCCACTCCTTTAAAATCCTCTCCATAATCCTATCCCTGGTTGGGGTCGAAACCCCAATGGAATTTCCCATAAAAAGAAACGCCTGCTAACTTGCCCTCAATGGTCGCGGGCGATAAAACATTTTCTATGAGCAACATAACAAAAAGTAACAATCTCCCTTCATTTTCACAGTGATCCTGTATCATGGTACTCTGAGGACGTCCCTCAAAGTCATTCCACGCCAGATGGTAGCTCTTTCTGGTAGACTACGCTAAAGACCTCTCGACCAGATCAATCTCTCTCACTCTATCATGCCCAAATGTCTGCAGGTAACGGCGTCTTGTCCTTCGCTCCTGTTGCCAATCTGCCCAAACTGTACCACTGCAAACAAAATGATGAGTCTGCTATATCAGTGTTTATGCCAGACAAATGTTTAGTCCTGAAAACAATGTTCAAATGTAAACAACCCCACATAAACTAACACAACAATCGCAAAACTCTCATATCTCTGTTCACCAAGCCCACCACCGTCAAGTTCTCCACATTGAACATCACCATCTTGTTTGACAATTTCCCTCCCTAAACTGTCAAGGCCACCCGTAATGGGGAAAAATTCCAGAAAGGCGATGCTCTGTCCCTGCTGCAACCAGTGTGGCATATACCTCTTGTCAGCTGGACAAACTCCTCTGAATCGATGTGATGCTCAATGAGTCCACCTCTTAATATCCCCAACTGCTGCTTGCTATTATATCAGGCAATTGAGGGGATCAAGTGAGGGAAGGGAGGATGAGACTTAAAGCCCTTCCCCTACTGTAGGTGGTGCACTGCTGCGATACCCCATAGAGGCTTTGAGCAGACGGTGCCCCATCTTGGCAGGCACAGGGCTGTAGGTGCCACGCCGGTTGTTACAGTACCAGGCACAGGCCTCTTCAACGTAGGCGCAGGGCAGTAGTGCCCCGCTGAATTGCCCCCTTCTGGACACCGGTTGGGCGCCAGTTGGAACGTGGCGTCCACCAAATTACAAAAGGTAGGGGGTGTGTAAGGTCATTGGGAATTGGTTATTTTGTTGTTTATTGAGTTGGGATTTTTTTGACAAAAATATGACTGACAATGTGCTGCTACTGTATAATGATTAATTTGTTATTTATTGATTTACTGATGCTTCTGGCGTATTCTACACCACCCCTTGGTTGTGTTTATATTTCTATTTTAGGCAAGGATTTCCACTTCACTCCTAATGTTGCCCTCCCTCCTTTCCTGGGATTAGGACCCTGGGGCACGGTGTAAGGGTAGGATACACCGAAGTTGCTAAGGGCAAGTCTCCCCGCTTATCTGTATTTTATGTGTATGCATGTGTGAATGCATGCAGAGTTCACCATTCTTTGCACTACATTGCTGAATGATAAACCAGCTGTGGATTCAGCAAGTTTCCCTTTGGATCTAGCTCCTCCCCACTCCCCCACCCCCCTGGGGGAGAGATCACAAGGAGGTCCAAACACTTTACTGATACTTTCCTGTCCTCTTCTTTTCGGCTGAAAGGACGTCTGTTACCTAGCCCCTACCAGCCCCTTTTCTCACTAGTGGACACTTTTATGGTGAACTAGTAGCAAATGAATTGTCCCTTGAGTGCTGGATTGTTTGCATCCACACTCTGCTTCCGCTAATAACATGCCGCTGGCTGGTTGAATGCATAAAGGTGCTCCTGAATGTGCTGTCTGTCCCCCCCTTCCCCCACCATATTACCTGGGGTATGAGCGGGAAAACTAGTTTTGCTCACACCCTAATGTCTCCTTGTGTCTAAAGTCAATGAACAGTTTGTAACGCAACGGGGACAGATATTATGCTGCTAAATACAATGGGTTACCTCATGAGTAAAGAGGGCAGGGACAGCAGCGAGCTTGCACCAATGATGAATTCATCGGGCTGCCAACAGTGTAAAGAAAGACGGCAGGAGGAAATAAACGACCTGACCTGTTCTTTTCTCACGGTTTTAAGTGCACAGAATTTGGGAGACAGGAGGGGAAACAAGTGGAATTAGAGAGACATCCACCAGATGTAAGAGTGCCAGGACTCAATGTAGTAAATGTATTTTCCCAATTAATAGATAAGGAGCTCATGACGTGACTTTCAGCTTTTAATGCATGAGGGCACACTGTATTATGTTTAAGACTGCTCATTGTGTCTTGAGAAATGCACATCAAGCCCTATACGACCTTCCTCACCAGTGTTCACAAGAAGGTGTAGGAGTTGCTCTTGTGTGACACATAGCCTTCCCTGGCCTGACAGATTCAATAATCCTTACCTTCAATCAATCATTGTACCAGCTTTTAAAAAGGGAAAACGAAATGCTCCAGTGCGCTACCAGACTTATCTTTATTAGATTCTGAGGTTAAGGTCCTGGGCAGGATTCTCCTAAAAAGACTGGTGGATGGGTCTGATCATAGCAAAATTCTTTCAGATATCCAGTACGGTTTCTGGCCAGGACGGGGAAACCATTGAACAGAATCTTAACGTATATTTGGTAATTAACAAATATACAACTGTTAAAGGGGGAAATATACATCTAGCCTTCATGGACCTCAGCACAGCCTTTGATACAGTGGATCAATCTAAGCTGTGGGCTGTGCTGAGGGGACATTGCAGTGGATGAACCGCTTACATCTTTTTTGTCTCATTTGCACACGGACCTAGAAGCCTCTGTGAGATATGGTCCTCGGAGAGAATGCACTATGCATTTCAGTTAGTGCTGGGGGGTCCGACAGGGCTGTATTTTGGCCCCAGTGCTATTCATAATGTATATTAATAGGCTAAACCAGTTTTTAAAGGAGTGTCGCCGGGATGTACCAATGGTGGAAACCAGAATGGTCCCGGCATTATTGTATGAGGATGACAGTTTTAATTGCGCTGACAACAAATGGCCTGTTATTAAATCTTTTTTTATAAATATATGGAGGACTTGGAACTTAAACTTAATTATCTTAAGTCCTATACTATTACAGTCGGCCGACAAAGAATAGGAAATTAAAAGCACACCATATCAAGGATCATTGTTTAGTAAAAGCGGATACATTTTGTTACCTTGGCATCCTGTTGGACAACCAACTGACTTGGGGACAACAGATTAAACCACATATGCAATCCCTTAATAGGGTAGCTCATGGGATAGATTCCTTCAGTAGACGTCTGGGACACGGTGGCGTTTAGTGCGGAAATCTGGGGATACAAGCTTTGTCGTTCAGTTAAAATTGCTGAAAACATTTTTAGAAAGCTATTAAGAATTCCCCAGAGTGTACCAGAGGAAATTGTTCACAAAGAAATGGGAGCACATTTTATAATTGATTTGATTTGACTCTGCCCAATACTTTTTAGGCTTCCAATATGGCTTAAGAATTAACTGGAATTTAAAAGGATTGTGATTGATTGCATGAATTTGGAATTAAGCCATCGCATACCATGATTAAGTTACGTTAAAAAACCCTGGGGGTGTTGGGTAAACCTCAGTTGTTCAGTACCTCAGTGCTGATTATTAATCGGACATAGGTTGGGCGAAAGAGGCTTTTAGATTAACTACTCGCGAAGCTAGGCTACAAGTTGCTCAATCGAAGATAGTTATAAGAATCTTATGTTGGTGAAATCCATGAATAAAATGGAAAGGCACTTAACTTTGGACATGACTGCTCATCATAGAACACTGTTAACTTTTGTTTAAATCTGTTAACACGGCTGCTGATGTGGTGGCATAAGCCATTAGACTGTCCTTTTTGCATAAGTGACATGATTTATGCACTAGACACTTTGCACATTGTTTGTATTTGCCCTAACTGGTTAGCCTTAAGACAAAAGTATATTTGCCTCCTTTTGCTCCTCTAGATTTCTATCAAGCGAGACCAGCCTTACTTTACATGCAACTTCTGGATTAGCTGAAAACTTGTTGCTTTTTGTCCCAATTCTTGGCAGGGGTGTATTTTGCTAACTTGAGAAATTAACTGCGACAGTGAGCTATTTTATAAATGTACTGTTAATGTAAATTGGTTAAAATTTGATTAGATTAATGGTATCATATGGCTTCTATTATTCCCTACTTACATAGTAGACCCTTATATGGAGGTTTTTGTTTGTTAGGTTTTATTAGGGTAAGCCCCGATGCCCTTTATATACAGTATTTTTAAGATGTTGTTTTTTGCTGTATTTTTTTTGCAATGCATTTTTATCTTTTAAAGGTTGCACTTTAAGAATTTGCTGTATTTTAATTTAGCTATGTCTGAGTGTAATTTTGATACAAGATGATTTGTGGATATCTTTATTTCTTATGTGCTTTTATGGGCAATTTAGGCCGAATAAAGAATTTGATTGAATGGATAAGGAGCTCACGACATGTGACTTTTAGGCCCACATGCATCAAGCTAATTTGCGATCGCAAACATTGCGAATCGCAAAAATAGGCCGTTTGTGAGCGCAAAATAGCTTGTTCCCATGCATGAAGCAAATTCGCAGAAAATCCTTGTTTTCGCAATATTAGCGAATACCAAAATACCGAATCTGTAATAGCGATTCCGTATTAGGTATTCGCAAATAAGAAATCGCAAAATCGGATACAACAAAAAATCGCAAATACAGAATAAGACAAACGCACTTTGCATTCCTTAAATAAGAAGAAATCAAATCAGGTGGTAAAAATCTCACTTAACAAAAAACAGGTGTACATCATCAGCAAACTACTTAAACAGTCCCAGAATGCATCTGAATGTTGCACAATGGCAGCGCTCTACGTCATGGCAAGGAGGATGAGGCTAAGAGCAGCAGCACAGAGAAGGAGGAGGATACAGGAGAGAATATTCAGAGTGCGCGTCACTTTGCTAGGGCAGACGGAGGAGGAGATATATGATAAATATAGGCTGAATGCTGCCACAATCTTAGATTTCATTTCTGAGTTAGACCCAATACTACAGCGTCAGACGCGCAGGACACATGCCATACCCACCCATGTGCAGGTTCTGTGTTCTCTGCATTTCCTAGCTTCAGGTAGCTTCCAGGGAGTAATTGCTGCAGCTGGAGGTGTTTCTCAGAGTGCACTATCGCGCTTTTTTAACTGTTTCCTAAATGCCATGTTGCAGAGGATACAACACCACATTAGGTTCCCCACAACACCACAGGAATTGATGCAAACTAAATTAGATTTTTATCAGGTTACACAATTCCCACATGTGATTGGTTGCATTGATGGGACGCATGTACCCATATGTCCCCCCTCAGTGAATGAGTACATCTACCGAAACCGCAAATCTTACCATTCACTGAACATCCAAGTAGCCTGCAACTCGAAAACTATTTTCACAGACATAGTGGCAAGTTACCCTGGCAGTGCACATGACGCATACATCTTCCGGCATAGTGGCATACACAGACATCTACTTCCTGGTGAATTTGGAGAAGGATATTTGCTTGGTAAACAGATTTAATACTGTCTTGCACACCTATCCGCCATGGTGACACATAGCAGAGACTAATGTATATTTAATTTTCACATCCTGTTGGTGATAGCGCATACGCTGTGAGGACTTTCATCCTCACTCCCTATCTGAATCCATCTACACAAAGGGAGCAGCGATACAATCAGGCACACATTGCGACCCGCAATGTGATTGAGAGGACATTTGGTGACTCAAATCCAGGTTTCGCATCCTCCACAAAACTGGTGGGGCCTTACAGTATAGGCCGGAGACATGCTGTAAAATTGTTGCAACATGTGCTATGTTGCACAACATAGCCACCAATAGGGGCGTTCCCCTGGAAAACTCTGATAGTGAGCCAGAACTCGACAACCAGCCAAGACAACCAGCCAAGACAACCACCGCAAGCAGCATGCGGTCCAAATGCAGCAGAGGGGAGACGGAGACGGGCAGAAATCACGCAACGTTACTTCTAAGGTGAGTAATGACAAAACAACACAGGCTTTGCTCAAAGGATTTATTGTGCTATTGTGTGGATGTGTTGATGCACACATACCATGTGCAGACAATTAAGTCATTGCCTTGGAACTGCAACTTCTGTGTGCACAAGTTACACATTTCTGGTTACGGCACCAGATTTTAACGTGTCCAAAGGTTTATTTCCTCCGCCCACGCACTCCTGTGGGCCTTTCTGTAGGCTCTGCTACATCCCTCATTGTGCCTTTCTGTGCTGGCATGACTCCTGGTACTGCGCCTCCTGCTATGTGCCACAGGTACCAGTAGGCTGCTGAGGCTGGAGGCCTCCTCACTGTCCACCCCTGCATGCATGATGTTTCCACTAGCTGCTGCTGTCTGTAATCCTTCCACAGCAGTGGTGACCTGGATGAGGCCCCTGGCCACATCCCCGCAGCAGTGGCTCATCTCCACCTGCATGCTACCCGCACGCCTGGAAAGCTGAGCTGTTGTGGTACTCGACCTATTTATTGCCCTTGTGTAATTGTGCTTTCGTCCCACAGAATGGTGATGCCTCCTGCCATTTGAGACCTGCTCAGCCTGGATGACCCTGCACATGTCTTCAATGGCTGTTGCTACACTGTCAAGTTTCTCACTGTTTGCCCTGTGCCCTTCAACTACCGCAGTTGTCAGCTCTCTCAGGCAGTCATGTATCACACCCATTTGTGTAGCCATTGATCCCATTTGGGCCTGCATTATACGCATATTTTTTCCTTGCCGGCGCTGGACCCTCAACATCTTGGCCTCAAGCACACTGCAGGCAGCTTCACCATTGTCCTCAGCAGACATCAGGAGTGCACTGGGCCTTCGCCTGCGGAACTGCATGGAGCGGCGCCGCATTGTTACCTCTGGTGGTGTATGGGCAGGCTGCTGTGTGGGGGCTCCTGTTTGGCTGTCCTCATCACTCTCCAAATCAGGCAGTGGTTGTACTATTCTCCTGTGGCGAGTGGGAGCAGGTTTTGGTGAGGATGCAGGCAGTTCTTGTCCCTCATCAGGCTGTTCAAAAAGGCCCTCTGACTCATGGTCGTCAGCCACGTCACTGTCCTTTGCTGCATCTGTGATTAAAACAGTGCAAGTTCAGTTACTTTCTTTTGCACATGTTTGTAACATAGCGCCTGCAAAGGTCTATTAAATTTGATTCTGTAATGTACAAAGTCTACTGTTGTCACTTCCTTGCTGTAGTGGAGCTGTGTTAGACCCTCCATGCCTTGCACTAACATTTGTCTGCATACAACTCCCACAATGCATTAGGGTGTTGCAAGTAAAAGGTGGACTGAACTCAGGTGTGCTACACTACGCAGGGTATGCATGTGGGCCAGTTTGGGTAACATTTGACATGCAAATATGTTTAGCTGTGCTCTTACCTTGGGAGGTACACACATGTCCTGAGGTGTCGATCTGTGTGATCCCGACAACTGCCTCTGGCTGCAGAGTGGATTCCACCATGTCCTCCAGTGGGGTGTTTGCACGGTCGGTTGATGGTCCCCCTCCTGTTTTCTTGGCTGAGGCTAGCCTTTCTGCCACCCTCTCTTTTGCTCTGCTGCGCAGGTCATACCACCTTTTCTGCAGGTTAGGGATGTCACGATGTGTAACCCCCACAGCATTGACCTTCGCTTGTATCCCAAGCCAAATCTTCCTTTTCACAGACTCAGCAACATGCAGGGATAGCTTTCCAAACAGGTGGTCATGCTTCAATGCCACTTCCTCAGTGAGGATTTCAAGTTCCTTGTCACTGAATTTGATTTTTCTCTTCCTGCCTTCTCTTTTTTTTTTTTTTGTACCTTTTCTGTGGCCATGGTGTTGTTGTGTCACAGCTTCTGCTCCAAGTAAAGTTTCTCCAGGCTGAGCTCCACCAGTCTTCCTCCTCCTCACTCTCCCTCCCTGTGTACAGGTGTGTGGAATCAGTGAATCACTTCCTAGTTGTGATGTCATCACAATGCAGCAATCTGGGAAATTCGCAATTACCGATTCAGTAATTGCGAATTTGCAATTACAGATTCGGTAAATAAGTGATCGCTGTTGAAAATAGCGATTTTTAAGAAATCGCTATTTTTTTGCGATTTTCTTGCTGCATTGGCTTTTGCGATTCTTTAATAGCAATTCCATATTTATCGCTATTCAGGAATCGCACTTTCATTTTTTTGATGCATGTGGGCCTTAGTTTTTAATGCAGGAGGGTACACTGTACAACATGTTTAAGACTGCGCATTGTGACTTGAGAAACGCACATCAAGCTCTATACGACCTTCCTCGCCAGTGTTCACAAGAAGGCATAGGAGCTCCAAGGCCTCACAGATTCATTGATCCTTACCTTCAACCAATAATGCCCCCCTGCACTTAATAGCATTGTTTTGGAGATGGCTGGTAAAATAAGGGAATAGCGCAAGTACAAGTATAATTTGATGTAAGTGTTACTGGAAGAGGATAGAAGTAATAAAGAGAAAGAGAATGAGCATGAGATCGAAAAACCTAGTTCTAAACAAATGTTTGGCAGCATCGAAACAAATTAATGTGCAGAACTTTTAGATAAATTAACTGATGTACAATTTGAGATTTTGGAATGGCCCTCATACGTGGGTTCCCGGTGCAAGATGATTCAATTGCTGCGCCTGATAGAGCGAAATGTTTTTGTGAATTGTAGGGGTGCATCATAATCACTGATAGGCCGCACCCACATGTATTCCGACATATATTCATTGTATATTCATGCATGTTTAGCAAAGAATGAATAGTTCACTGAGACGAAGTGAACTCAGCAGCATAATGGTGTTAGGATATTGATGTAATGTAATGCTTATTAAATTGTGTGAACATAATGCATAGAGAAATTAGTTCGTGGATGTAATGTAATTGCAGTAGTTTAAACGTGCACCATATTAAAGTTGCACATGTAATTCATTGTTTGCATGTGAAGTGTAATGAAAATGTTCATAGGGAAAAGTAAGATGTGTGTTTAAAAGTCATATGTAAAGGCCTGACTACATATATGCTTAGGGAAGGCCTGGTTTATTCTTATGTTAGCTTATTTTGTAGGCAGAGAAAGGTTTCTCTTGGTAAGGCTCTCTGGGCACAAACGGTAGATTTAATTTGCACAGTAGAAGGTTTCTGTTGAAAGTATCTTTTGTTGCAGGTGCAAGGACACATGTCTCGTTAGTAAGACTAACTCTTTGTTTTCGAAAGCTAGAGAGGGGAGGCATGGTACGGGGAGTGCAATGGAATTTAGGGATGATACTTTCAGCGGAGAAGGCGCCTGGGACTCAAGGTCAACGAAACCGTCCAGGATGAAGTCACCGTTTCAATGGAAAAGCACAAGAAAGAAGACCTGGCCAAGAGGGCGTAAACAAGGCGTGTACCTTTGTAGTATGGTTTTGTATTAGGGATAGTGCCCTGAGGGAGGAGGCCAGAGAAGCGGTAGGGGAGACCTGAGAGAAGGACAGAGCTGAGTTTAGGTATATGGTGATCGCACTTCTTAGGAAGTCTTCACAGTTGACACCTTTTATTCTTTCTTGCCTGGGAACATCGTTATGCAGGGATGTCACTTAGCGTTAGTGTAGGGACAGCAATTGATTTTGAGCTTGTTTAGGCCCATGAAGAGCAACTTAGAAATAGGAGCAATCATATTCTGGTTGGTCCTCCTAGAACTGTGTATTCTTCTTATCCTGAGTCGGATGAGACTCCTGCGTAGATTATTATTTGTATTAGTGCCCATCTATTTCTTTAACCTCGTGTTGAGGTGCCTGCACGTTCAGTTATTCTTGGCGATAATAAATTCTCAAACTTGAATTCGGAGTCAGTGGTCCTCTCAGACAAAATGAATGCTGATATATAACCAGATGAGATTCTCTCCTTTACACTATTCAACAGGTAAAAAGATCCTGGCGACCAGAAGGTTCTTATAGATAATTAGATAAGAATCGGCGTTATCAGTTGGTAGCAGAGGATGGTTACCTTTGATGGTAAGGGGAGATCTAGAGCAAGATAAGAGATTAGGTTGCCCCATAGAGCCCGAGTGACGCAGATCCAGAGAACCGCGAGAGACGGATGTCGGAGGTCGTGGAAAACTGACGGAGAGTGACGGTGCGGCGGAAGTAGCAGTTCGTAGTAGAGTGAGTATGAAAAGAGTGATGTTTGGTAGATTGCGGTGTTATATTGTTGTGTGATGTCTTGCGGAGTTGGAACGAAAGTTGTGTGATTGAGAAACGGACCGTGAGCGCGCGCGGGACCGGGAGATTTATTGTGGTGTAGAATACACCCAGAGTTGAGAACGTTGACCAGAGTTGTGGGGGTCACGAGACGTCATTGACAGACCCACAGAAGATAGGGACACATGTGTGAGTGTGTGAATAACCAACGCAGGTCGTAGGTTATTGTGTGCAGAACATTGAGTGATTGAATCCTATCGAGTGTATTAGAGGCGATTGTCCGGTCGTGCGTGGACAGACGGTTGCCAGATTGAGGTCAACAAGCTCAAGAGGCTGATCGGTCATTGGTAAGACTGACGGTCAGAGAGGTAATTGTTCGGTAGGACGGACATTATTTCAGAGTATAATTGGGACGAATGCGAGTGAGAACAAGTGAATTAGAAAGGAGGGGAACTGCTGCAAGCGGAGGAAAAGTGACGTCAGACAAGTGCCGCGCTGCGATAGGCCGGTTGGTGTGAACCGCGCTGGGATTGGAGGATTGAAATCAGGAAGTAAAAGCGGACATTTTGAGTACGAATAACAAAGTTGATTCATCATGAAATGTTTTAAAGCTTTACGAGAACTTTGTAGAGGTGATAGACATGTGGTTGTTCGGGAGGGAGAGGAAGCTCCTCCTGAGGACACACCAGCACATTATATGGCGAAGAATGTAGGGTTGCATACTATAATTTGGCTCGAGAATTGGCATAAAATGACAGAAACAGAAGGAGATTTGTCGTTCCCTCGATATGGTACTTTCAGGTTAGAGGTGCTGTATCAGCTCAAGAGTGTAATGGCTTCATTACGACCACTACCTAGACCAACACAGTTTGAGGCACTACATGCGTGGGTAAGGGCAGCGTATGATAGGAAGAAGGACAGATGCCAAGAAAGGGTGAAGAAATCGGTCAGGGCATTTCAAGATGCAAAATGGGATGCCTTGGAGAAAAGGTGGAGAGCAGACACGATCGAAGGAGATAAGTTATACCCACTGCTGATACAAAATGGAAAGATTACAAGAATTGATGAGGATGATAGTGATTTAGATGACAGTCTGTTGGATAGGATGTTGGCAGAGAGGCCACCACCATTTAACCCAGATTCAGAAGAGGGAAAGACGACCCCAGCCGTGGCAATAGTTGATGAGAGCCAGAACCAGACTAGCATGAGAGTAGTGGGAAGAATTTCCACAGGAACGGAGGGGGCTACGGCGTCTATGATAACACAGCCTCCTGCGGGGAACACAAGATTACCGGACTCCTTGACAGTACCGGTTACCATTGGCCCTATAGTACCGGTATATGACCCAGACCGAGTGAGAGAAGGGAGCTCCGTGCCGATGAGAAGGGAAGAAGGAAACAGTGAGAGTGGGAATGGGTTTGGAGTAAGGGTGGTTCATTTCCCAAGACCAATGGAGTCAAGTACGCCGTTACCGGCTACAGCAGACTCTTCCTTCAGGAGAGAAGAGGAGGGACCAGAAGGACCGAGGTCTTTACGGGAATCTAAGTCAGCTTTGAGGGAGTGGACACCAACAGTAACGAACCAAGAGGATAGGATGCAAAGAGATAGAGCACAAAATGTCTCGGAAGACAGACCAGGTTCCAGGAATATGGAAGGGAATAGGTCACAAGGACAGAATAGTGACTGTGATGAGCGAGATGGCTCAGGTTGTCGAGATGTACTGAGGAGTGCAGTACAGGCAAGGTTGCTAGACGTAGTGAGGCTGAAAGCAGAGGTAGACGAAATGATCAGTGGGGGTCTGCCTTTGGAAAGGATAGAAATCTATGGATCAGATGAGCTGCTGTTTGTAGCAAAAGATGTGACTCTAAAAGCTAGAATGGCACATGATAGATTGAGGGATTTGGCCAAAAGATATGAGGTGGACCTGAATAAAACTAAAGCGTTACAGGGACCACATAGATTGCATTACAGTGATCAGGAGTTGGAGGAGAAAAGAATCACAGGGTTGAAGACGCACACCAGAGACCTGATCATAGGAATGAGAATATGGATTTTGTTGGACAAGTGGGAAGAAAGGTGGTCCAAAAAGAAACCAGTAAAGAGAGCAGAAGGGAAACGCCGCCGCCAGGAGGGGGGCGACGGGTGTTGGAAATTTTCCTTTACGGGAAGTACAGAATGGAGGGTACGTGCATGTGCCGTGGAATAGAGGTGATTTGGCTGCATTTACAAATGATTTTCCTCGGCTGAGGGAAAAACCGGTGGAGTGGTACAAGCAGGTTGAGCGGTTTGTGAAAATTTCAAAAGTATTGTGGATTGATTTGAACACTTTGTTTGACATAGTGGTACCAGGAGATTTGTGGACAGCATGTAAAGTCGCTATTGAGTGGCCGACCTCGGAACCGAAAAGAGAGGCGGTTACAAATGGTCCATCACCTGATGTCATGAAAAAATATGAGCAGGTGATTACATGGTTGAAGTCGAAGATTTCACCTCAGGATATAGATTGGGTTAAGATAGATCGGACTGTACAGGAACCCAAGGAAACGGTGCATGAGTATTACGAAAGACTTCTGCAAGTTTTTAAACAGTATAGTGGGTTGGATGTTTTGGACCCTAAGGATATGGGACAGTTTGTCTCAAAGTTTGTAACAGGTCTGAGAGGGGAAATCAGCCTCATGATACAGCACCATTTGATCTGCTGGCAGAACAAGCCACTAGATGAAATTTTGCGGTACGCGAGATACTGTAGTGATGAGGTGGATTCAAAACATCGAAAGCTAAAAGACAAATTGATGCTTGTCCAGATGCAGACAGCACAGAATCAGCCTAGTGGAGGGACCTTGGGGAGAAAGCAAGGAAATTTCCAGGGAAACCAGAATGGGCAGGTACAGGGAAAGGGAAAACCAGTAGACCCCAAGACAGGAGTGGACGTGGCTACACTAAAGAAGACCACTGCGTGTCATCTTTGTCGCCAGGTCGGACATTGGAAACGCGAGTGTCCTTTGAACCCAGCTAATCAGGTACAGGAAGAGGAAGAGGGGCTCAGGCACCCGCGCAAGAGGTGGTTAACACAATAACGAGACCTAGAACGATGAAAGGGGGGTTTACAATTCTCAAGCTCAGATTCCCCAAGCTCCAAGGTTTTCACAAGGAACACGAACATATCAACAGATGCCCCTGTTCGAACGATATGCTGAGGATAGCTTAGACCCTTTATCCTGACGGTGCCTGAGGGGGAGGAAGACTGCACACTTGGAGCGGTCTTGGAGGTAGACCAGAGAGGACCTTTTGTAGAGGCAGAGATTGAGGGCAATCCTGCAACACTTTTGGTTGATACTGGAGCTACCCGGTCTACTGTAAGATCTGCAGTAGTCCCTAACCTACCCCTCTCGGGACAATCGATCCAGGTTGTTGGAGTAGCGAACAAGAAGATGAGCAGCCCATTGACAGAACCGATCTTAGTAAAGATAGGTACTTTCCAAACTAGACATCAGTTTGTAGTATGTGACACGAGTCCAGTTTGTCTTTTGGGAAGAGATCTGTTGTGCAAGTTGAACTGCACGATTTATTGTACACCACGGGGAGTGGAGGTCCAGACGATAGATGACGATGCGGACTTTAAAATTACCAATCAGCTTCTGTGTATAGATCTGTACCCAATGGTGACTGTGGAAGAACTTCCACATGATCTGAGAGACGCAGTGTCGCCTGTGGTGTGGGATTTCGCAGGAGACGAAATAGGTTTAATCAGAGGGGTTGAACCAGTGCGGATTGAGGTGAAACAGAATGTTGATTTCCCTAGAACACCTCAATACAATTTATCGATAGAAACAATTGCAGGAATAAAACCTGTGATCGAGACTTTCATTGAGAAGGGTATTTTGAAGGAAATCAGAGGTAGTCCCTGTAATTCACCCATAATGGGACTACAGAAACCGAGCGGGAAGTACAGGATTGTGCAAGACCTGCGAAAGGTCAACACGATAGTTGTCCCTTGTTGTCCAGTGGTACCGAATCCTTCAGTAATACTGTTCCAGATCCCATGTGAAGCCGAGTGGTTTACGGTCATCGATTTGTGTCAAGCTTTCTTTTCGATACCGCTCCACGAGGAAAGCCAATTTCTTTTTGCGTTTAGGCTAGAAAATCGCGTGTTAACATGGTGTCGTATCCCTCAAGGGTATACGGAAAGTCCATCGATCTTTAACCAGATCCTGAAGAAGAACCTTGAGAGTCTTGTGTTGCCGCAGAACTCAGTTCTCGTGCAGTACATAGATGACTTGCTCATTGCCTCAGAAACAGAAGATGCTTGCAGAATTGACACAGTAGCCTTGTTGAACCACTTAGCAGAGAATGGACATAAGGTGTCCCCGAACAAGCTGCAGTACTGTTTGAATGAGGTACAGTACTTGGGACACAGATTAGAAAAAGGCAAGAGGAAGGTGTCACCAGATCGAATTGAGGCAATAATGAGCATGGCGGTACCCACTACACAGAGGGAAGTTAGGATGTTTCTGGGAATGGTTGGCTATTGTCGACAGTGGATTCCTAGTTTCTCCTTGAGAGCAAAGCCTCTGCAGAGGCTTACACACAAGGATGTGAGTGATCCGGTACCATGGGACGAGGAGTGCTTGATGTCATTCCTGAAGTTGAGAGATGATTTGTGCAGGGCTCCCGCACTGGGAATGCCTGATTACAACAAGGCCTTTTCATTGTTTTGTTACGAGAGAGGAGGATGTGCATTAGCAGTGTTAGCTCAGAACCATGGAGGTGTCCGTAGACCAGTTGCTTATTTTTCAGCTACTTTAGATCCAGTAGCTTCTGCGTTGCCCGGATGTCTAAGATCCGTTGCTGCAACAGGTGTCAGCATTGAAAGATGTGAAAGCATTGTAATGGGACATCCATTGACTGTACATGTACCACATTCGGTTGAGTTATTAATGACCAGGACCAAGACCCAGCACCTAACGAACAATAGGTTAACAAGGTACGAGCAAGTCATACTTGCCGCAGAGAATGTGACTCTGAAAAGGTGCTCCATCTTGAACCCTGCGACATTGATGCCTATACCGAACACAGATGATGAAGATTGTGAGGACCATGACTGTCTCGATGTGACCGAACTTTGCACCAAACCGAGACCTGACATTGTCGATGAGCCATTGGATGACCCAGATGAAATTTTCTTTGTCGATGGTTCATGCTTAAGAGACAGTGTGGGGCAATTGAGAGCAGCGTTTGCTGTATGTACTATTTCAGGAGTGGTCGACGCCGCTTGCCTAGAAGGAGTACGCTCCGCGCAGGTAGCTGAGATCATTGCCTTGACCCGTGCCTGTTTGGCCGCTGATCGAATTCGAATCACGATATACACAGACAGCCAATACGGCTTTGGAGTGGTGCATGACTTCGGGCAGTTATGGTCTCAGAGGGGATTTTTGACATCATCTGGCTCACCCATTCGTAATGGAGAATATGTAAGACAATTGTTAGAAGCATTACAGCATCCGAAAGAAATTGCTGTTGTAAAGTGTTCGGCCCATGGGAAGGGGGAGGACTTTGTATCCTTGGGTAATAACTACGCAGATGAGGTAGCCCGCTTCTGCGCAGAACAAGGATGCATATACACAGGCAGGGAGATAGAAGAGAGCCAAGAGGGAACCGATCTCAGCATAATGTTGACCATGGCAGACACTTGGGAAGAGCTTAAGAGATTACAAGATGAAGTCTCAACCAAGGAAAGAGAGGGCTGGATCAAAGCTGGGTGTGAGAAAGGAGACGTGGATGTGTGGGTATCAAACGATGGGAGAGCTGTGTTGCCGGAAGAATTGCTGAGTCCGATGGCAAGATTGATACATGGACAGGCACACCTGGGTAGAGACGCAATGATGAGGGTGTTCAGACAGACGTGGTATAACCCACGGTTCCGAGCAATGGCTGAGACGGTATGTCAGAGGTGTGTTACATGTCAACAGATGAATGCTGGAAAGAAAACTGTAGTCACACTGAGTCATATTGGAAGGTCAGGAGGGCCCTTCAATAGATTACAGCTGGATTTCGTGGAGATGCCTAGGTGCAATGGCTTGAGGTACATTCTAGTGATAGTATGTGTATTCTCACGGTGGGTGGAGGCATACCCCACACGAAGGTGTGACACTCTGACAGTGGCTAAATTACTGTTGAGGGAGCTTATCCCTAGATTCGGGATCCCGACCTCTTTGGAATCAGATAGAGGTGGGCACTTCCATAGCGAAATCATGAAGTTACTTTGTGCAGCATTGAACATTGACCAGAGACTCCACTGTAGCTACAGACCAGAGGCTTCTGGGATGGTGGAACAAGTTAATGGAACTTTGAAAGCCCGGATGGCAAAAATGTGTTCTTCAACATCCCTGAATTGGCCCGACGCCTTGCCACTGGTGCTCATGAGCATGCGAAGTGTCCCAGACAGAAAGACCGGGTTGTCCCCCATGAAATAATAATGGGGAGGGCAATGAGACTGCCAGCAGTACCAGCTACAGCCTTGATAAGCATCACTGATGATTTGATTCTCGATTACTGTAAAGGACTCTCTGATGTGGTCCGTTCTGTATCCCAGCAGGTGCAAGCAGCTGTGGTTCCAGCCTCGAGTGATCTGTGCCACGACTTGTGTCCCGGTGACTGGGTGCTCGTCCGGAAGCACGTGAGGAAGAGTTGTTTGGATGCCCGTTGGCGTGGCCCGTATCAGGTGATACTTATCACGAACACAGCAGTAAAGTGTGGAGGATTGCCGAACTGGGTGCATGCTTCCCATACCCGCAGAGTTCCAGCACCCTTGGAAGAAACAGCTCCTCTCGCAAATGAAAATCCAGCTGATGTGGCAGGGCCACATGAGAGGACAAGCCAAGCTGTAAGGGTCGCTGACACAGCTGGTGGTGCACTAGAGCAAGCAGAAGGGGTTTCCACATCTCGAACCCTGACTCAGGCACCGAAGAAAGAGAAGGTGCAGTGGGCGGAGAAGAGTCAAATGCAGCAGAAAGAGGAAATAGTGCACTGGGTATAGAAGGGGAAGGCAGACGAAAGAACAGAAGTGCTGAAGGTTGGCCTGAAAGACAGAGGCGACTGAACCTGAGGTTAGCACCTGAGAGAGACCTTGCTCCGGTGTCCGAAGTATCTGAAACCGAAGCAAGCGACGAAGACCAAGCACAAGACAGTCGGCGAAGGTCCAAGAGAACAAGAGTGCCTTGTCGCAGATACTCTACCCCTGAGTGGACTTACACTGTGTTTGATGCAGGGGGTGGTGAATACAGGGAGACTGAGGTCAGTGGAAGTGTTCAGTCGGAGCCCGAACCTGGTGGTGAAGGTGGTGCTGCGGATGCCAGGGTTCGAGATAGACGGAACACTGACACTCACGATTCCGAATCCCCCACTTCTGAGTGAAGTCCGAAAATTGCTTTTGCATCGGGTCGAATTCCCGCCTTTCGGAGCTGAGCCGTTTTCACACGAAGTGCTGCTTTTGCGTCTTGAACTTTTGTATCACGTTCTGGTCGTGCTTAATGAGGATCTCATTATGGATCAGTAATGAACTGTAAATAAAAGTCTAAAAGAAGAAGATAACCTAGGACCGAGTGGAAGAAGAATAAACTTAGGGACTTTCCACAAGAAGAGGAACGAAAACTAGGGAAGTCTTTTTCTGGACTGTGTAAATAAGTTGTGATCGGAAAGGGAAAGCCCGGAGATTTCATGGTTGCTCGAGCTGGTTAAGCAAGTCATAAATAAAGGACAGAGACTTTTCTGGGTTCTTTGCGATAACCAAGACTTTTTGAGAACTTTCGAAATCATGGAGCCGGGAAATCCCAATCGAAGAGCAAAATGGATTATAGGCATTCTTATAAGTAGTGTGATAATTTCTATAATCATAGTAGTTGTAGTCTCATATACTGGTTCGCATGAGCCAGAAGTAGAGGCAGTGACAGGGACACCCACACCTATCACACCTAGTCAGAAGGGGGTAGACAGGGCAGCAGATAGAGCTATGATTTTAGAAGAAAGTCGTAGATTACATGTAGATTTGTCTAAGGGTGATTTTAAGCTTAATGCGTATGCTAAGTTGTTGTATGAGTATGTTGACGTGATGGATGCGAAAGATTGTTATGTGTGTATGCAGTTGCCTACTTCGGTGGATGAGGGTATTAGGTATCATCATCTTCCACTGACTTATGGTATTTCATGTAGTCTTTTGCTTAGTTTGTTTTATGAGAGAGATCAGTTCGAGTATTTCTTTTCCAATTTCGACGCAGTGCTTCCTGAAGTCCCAGCTTACAAGCATTTGAATAAGTATGATTATTACAAAACCGAGGACAGACTGAGGAAGTACTTCATACCGAGTTTGGAATTGGATACAGCATTCGCACACAGACACAATCTGACCTGTTTGATGTCGGATGTAGAGAGAAAGTTTGTAGATCAGGTTGAAGATAGGTATAGAAAGCTGACTGAATCCCGAGATTTAGGGCATCACAGGACAGATTGGACAGAGGAGGAACGGTTGCATAAGACCAAGGGAAGCTATGGTCCTATAGCGTTGGATAAGGAGCAGAGGGGTAAGTTGTGTATAAGGCGTTATCAGACTTACTACGAAAAGGTTCCAGTGGGACAGAGTACTTGTGATCACGTTTTCACCATGGCAGATGAGGCAAAAGATTTTCTCCAAGGTCCTGTACAAGTGATACCTACGGTGTATTACGTATGTGGAAAGAATGCTTACGTGAGGTTGCCTGCAAATTGGTATGGAACATGTTATTTGTCGATAATATTTCCAAAGATTTACCATACAGAAGACTTAAATCTTCTGGAGGGTGGAGAGCATTCAAGAACGAGAAGAGCTGCAAGTGCAGGGATCGTAGTGGGGGATATCTTTGGAGCTATGATACCTAGTCTAGGAGTAGTCTTGAATGACGTAAAGATCCGGAGGTTAGCGACTGTGGTGGATGAATTTTCGATGAATACAGCAAAATCGTTGGTGTTGGTGGAAGGAGAGATGTTGTCAATAAGGGGAATGGTTTTGCAGAATCGCCTTGCTTTGGATGTCCTATTGGCAAAAGAGGGCGGAGTCTGTAAAATGCTGAAGGTTCAAGAGTGCTGCACTTATATACCAGACCGTAGCAAGGATCTGGAGAAATATATAAGTAACATCACTATGGTCCACACAAAGATAGCGGATTTGACCGAGGAAGGGGCCTGGGAAAAGGTCGGAAAAGGTTTTGGTCAAGTGGGAGGTTGGTTTGCGAACCTAGGAAAGGGATTCCTTGGGTACTTCCTGAGACCACTTCTTATTTTGGTGGTTTGTGTGGCTGGTTTGTGGATTATGATTAAGGCCTACAAGTGGTATCGAGCAGGCAGAGTCAAGAGAGCTTTGAGGGAAAATGACATGAGATTGGCAAGACTGCAGGACAATCAGTATCAAAGGCTCAAGAGCATGGAGAACTTCAGATCAGGGAAGATGGGAACAAGTTCTGTTTAGGTCGGTTCCTTCTCCGAGGGAGTAGAATGGGATGTGATGACAGGAGTCATCAAAGGGGGGAACTGATAGAGCGAAATGTTTTTGTGAATTGTAGGGGTGCATCATAATCACTGATAGGCCGCACCCACATGTATTCCGACATATATTCATTGTATATTCATGCATGTTTAGCAAAGAATGAATAGTTCACTGAGACGAAGTGAACTCAGCAGCATAATGGTGTTAGGATATTGATGTAATGTAATGCTTATTAAATTGTGTGAACATAATGCATAGAGAAATTAGTTCGTGGATGTAATGTAATTGCAGTAGTTTAAACGTGCACCATATTAAAGTTGCACATGTAATTCATTGTTTGCATGTGAAGTGTAATGAAAATGTTCATAGGGAAAAGTAAGATGTGTGTTTAAAAGTCATATGTAAAGGCCTGACTACATATATGCTTAGGGAAGGCCTGGTTTATTCTTATGTTAGCTTATTTTGTAGGCAGAGAAAGGTTTCTCTTGGTAAGGCTCTCTGGGCACAAACGGTAGATTTAATTTGCACAGTAGAAGGTTTCTGTTGAAAGTATCTTTTGTTGCAGGTGCAAGGACACATGTCTCGTTAGTAAGACTAACTCTTTGTTTTCGAAAGCTAGAGAGAGGGGAGGCATGGTACGGGGAGTGCAATGGAATTTAGGGATGATACTTTCAGCGGAGAAGGCGCCTGGGACTCAAGGTCAACGAAACCGTCCAGGATGAAGTCACCGTTTCAATGGAAAAGCACAAGAAAGAAGACCTGGCCAAGAGGGCGTAAACAAGGCGTGTACCTTTGTAGTATGGTTTTGTATTAGGGATAGTGCCCTGAGGGAGGAGGCCAGAGAAGCGGTAGGGGAGACCTGAGAGAAGGACAGAGCTGAGTTTAGGTATATGGTGATCGCACTTCTTAGGAAGTCTTCACAGTTGACACCTTTTATTCTTTCTTGCCTGGGAACATCGTTATGCAGGGATGTCACTTAGCGTTAGTGTAGGGACAGCAATTGATTTTGAGCTTGTTTAGGCCCATGAAGAGCAACTTAGAAATAGGAGCAATCATATTCTGGTTGGTCCTCCTAGAACTGTGTATTCTTCTTATCCTGAGTCGGATGAGACTCCTGCGTAGATTATTATTTGTATTAGTGCCCATCTATTTCTTTAACCTCGTGTTGAGGTGCCTGCACGTTCAGTTATTCTTGGCGATAATAAATTCTCAAACTTGAATTCGGAGTCAGTGGTCCTCTCAGACAAAATGAATGCTGATATATAACCAGATGAGATTCTCTCCTTTACACTATTCAACAGGTAAAAAGATCCTGGCGACCAGAAGGTTCTTATAGATAATTAGATAAGAATCGGCGTTATCACGCCTTCCATGGGACCGGGCAGATGAGGATTTGTAACTTTTCTATGGCCTCTATGAACAATACAATAAAAGATCGGGTGTGTTGGTAAAAGATGGCATAAGAGACCAGAATATGCATGATAAATATAATGCACCTTCCAATTCGTTTCATTTTACTTCCAGCGAGGTGTACTCTTGGGGTTCGGATAAAATTCTGTCTCACCTCCAGCAGGTTATAGCCCAAATATGAATGCTTAGGAAATTTATTAGAGGCCTTAATGGTCAAGTACTTCATTTGCAAATATAAGAATTAACATCTCCTGGTACACTGGGGTGGAGAAAAACAGAAAGTGAACAAACAGCATTGGTGTGTTCTCCACACACTACCGCTCTTGATACGTTATTAGAAGGGACAGGTGAGGAACGGGATATACAACAGTTGCGGAGCCTGTGTGATGAACTAGACTGGGAGAAATAATGGGTTATTAGATGAACTGTTTAAGGATTTGAAATAAAAGGAGCAGTGAGTGGAACAGGAGCAGATTCTACTGAGCAGCTTTCTGCAAAGTACACTGCAAATGCTTTCATAGTAGGACATGTTATTGGAATTCAGCTTCCCCTTTTAGCCTGCCCTTGCTGTGGTACCTCTAGCTCACCACAAAACTCAGGGCCTTGCACCAAGAGCACAGTGTAAGAACGGCCTGTGACTGCAGATGAGGACAGAGATGCAGGGTAGTGTAGTGGGTTTTAACATGTATTCTTCGTAGTGGAGAATGGAAAAGAATAAAGAAACTAAATGAAAATGTATAAAAAATATCTGGATATTCTTAGAATGTATAGTTTACATGATGTTCATAAACCCTGGCCACAGATGTTTAAATATATATTGATAAATAATTAATACGTTTGGGGCAAAGGTGTTTTGTTTCCTCCCATGTTTTTCTTGGGTCTCAGTGTGGAAGCAACAATGTGTTTATTTTTCTGTATGTGTCTATCTATGTTCTGTTTGATGTCATTCTTGTTGTCAGCTGCTACCCTCTTCCATACAATGGGTAACGCAATGAATAAGGATGACCTGCATAGCAGTAAGTCTAACCTGCCTAATCACTCGCCCCAACTATTAAGTGGCTACATGCCATGGTGTCACTGCGTGCCCATTATGAGAAATGGAACACACTGATAGTCAGCAACACGGACTTGAAGTTCCCGCTGCATGGCACTTATGATATGGCTAGATTAAAGTAGTTGAGGAAGATGTGAACAATGAAAAGGAAGAAAACAAGGAAATGGACACAGGTGGCAGATCAGACAATTAGGGAAACATGGAGATAAAAACAATTGGATGTAACTGGTCTTCCCATGTGTTCCTGTGGCAAGTGCACTGCTAGGGGATGAAGGTAAAGAAGTAGACCCAGTGATAGAGGACATAATAACAGGGCTATTCCTACTGGTAAAGAACATGTGCAAGAGAAGGCCCCCCTCAGGCACTAAACCGACCCTGCTAACTATAGCAGGGGAAGCTGAGAGCCGTGCCATGGCACAGCGACTCACAAATGAAGAACTATCAACAGTAGACCTTGATAGGATTTCAAAGCTCCCCCCTCACTTGGGGTAGTAAGAGGAAGTGGAATATGCTGCCAACCAACTGGTCAAGAAGCCAACTCTTTACTAAAAGCATGCGATGGAAAACATATAATAATGCCAAAAATGAATAACCTTGTGTGGCGAAAAATTTGAAGGAACTTCTCTAGATCACACGTTAGGAAGCAAGGGATTGCGCGGGCTGATCTAGGATTTTTACACAAAACATGCAGTACATGATACACCAGCTCTAGCAGATGCATGTGACAGGCAAGCAATACCACCAGGGGCCCGTTGGGCTAGCATGTAAAGGTCCCTCACCGCTGCCAATTTCCCTAAATACGTCCCAGCAAAACAGAGAAGGATGTTGTTTTAAATAGTGAAAGATTAAAATGCACCCCGCCACTTAATGAACTAGTAGGGTGAAAGTTACAAGTAAGCCAACTGGCAGGAATGCATGATAGACCACACCAAGACACAGTGCTGGGTCTGGCGTGAGCTAGTTTAATGGAGACCAGACCCCAGGCATGCTGCTCCTTCGTGCAGCATGCCAAGGCCGAAACCATGGAGAGAATACCAGCATCCCCTCCCCTACCACAGACATACGAAGGGACATATCTAAATTTAGCTTTTAGGATTCAGATCTACTGTCTTTGGAGGATGCCAGGATAACAGAGAGATATATTACATTTTGCCATAGACTAGTTGCACCAGTGGAAAGAACTAGTGAGCTCCCTGGTGACTAGAGAGGTAGCACAAACATTAGTGTCTATATACCTGGAGGTTACGAAACCCGTCTTGATTATGTCCTTGCATGAAGTACCACCAGCATCACCGCTATCCTGGGAAGAGCCAAATGACCCTACATACATACATACATACATACATACATGTCCCACCATCACACATTTTTCCCAACCACGCATGCAGAAAAGGGTGGTGGACTACTGTAGGCACCAGATACCTGGATACCAAATTCACTTTATTACCCGACCCCTGCAGGCTTTGACACACCTAGACGTTTCATACACTGTGCCGTGATTTTGACATTGCATTTTACACCCTAAAGCACGAGTGGGGTATAGCACCAGAAATTTCCACCTGTTCTAAAATGGAAGAGTGGGTTGTTAACTGAGGGTACTGATACTGTTGGCACCACACATTGCTACCAAAAGATGCACCACCCTGAGTCCAGTCTGCCTTTTGCCCAATGATGCTTGTGTGTCCGCCACTGAGAGACACATTAAGGTACGACCACATTTAAGTAACAAGGCACTGCTAGGTGCCGATGGTGACCACTTTGCTGATGGATCTTGTCCAAAGAAAGAGATGGGGACTTTGCACGTTTCTTATGCTGGGGGTACAGCTACCTGCATGCGACGAGGGACGTTCTTTCACTATTGACTATTCATTCACTGTTATTTTATCCCCTAGAAAATCAAATGCCTGAAATGCACTGAGGAGAATAAAAATTGTTGCATGTGTGAGTCAGACAGGATAGCGTGGGTGGAGTATGGAATTATTGGTTCAAGTAGGAGGTAGCCTTGTAGAAATATGGACTTTTGAGAATGAGTCACAAGGGTTTAGAAGGATACAGAGCAGAGGAAAGTGATGTTACGGTGATGGTGGAAAAGGGACACAAGGGAAAAGTAATTGAGAGCAAAGATGGCCGACCGATGAGGAGCTCCGGCCGGGAGCTCCCGACCAGGCATCGCCTTTCTGGTGATTTACCCCAGATCTCTACCATCCTCCCAAAATCCTCCTTCTCACCTGAGGTCCTGCTGTTCAGCGGTCCTCATTGCGCTAATTCCCCCGCTTGCGAACTCGTGATTTGTGGAGGAAATCGGGCTCGAGGCTTTCCCCCATTGAGACCGAGATACTATGGCCGACGCCCGGTAGTAGCCGGCTCGGGTCATCTGCAATTATCTCTGAGGCTTTCCGGGCTGTCCGAGGTCCAGTGTCTGAGCTGGGGACCTGTTACGGGCTGTAACTGCAGCAGCCGGAGCGGACTGAGACCCCTGAATGGTGAGGGCGACGAGAGGCGGACAGCCATTTTGCCCAGGAGAAACCCCCCCCACCCCCGCCCCCCCGAGTCCCTGGGGTTCACAGCGGTGTGAAAACCCCTGCCGCGGCCTGCCACACCTTTGCTCTGGGAAAGTGGAAAGCAGGTACTACTCACCAGGTTTTCATAGCACCGACCACGAGAGGCGGCAAGATTGAGAAACTGGCGATCCCGGCTACCCGACTCAAAGATGGCGGCTCCGTGGGACAGAGACGCGGGTCGGGAGCCGGCTCTCCGCTCTACTGCTTGTTAAGAGGCGCCTTACCGAGCGGCTGCTCCCCTTAAAAGAGGGCCTCTCAATGACTCTCAATTTTCTATTCAAGGTACCCTTTTATTTCCTACCTTCAATAGCCCAATATGATTGGCGGGGCGATCGACCCCTTAACACTGCCTGACCCTAAAATGGCGACCGCGCTAGTAGCGCTCGCTCATTACCAGTTCTTTATCATTTGTGCCCACATCTAGGGGAGTTAATGCTTTACCTCACTCGTACCAGATCCATAACTCTTCGCTTGCCAGCTGCCCATTTGTTATCTGGGTACAATAACGAGCATCATCATCGACTCTGATCTCCCTGCATATAGGATGGCGCCCGCCTAGTGGAAACCTGACATTCCACATCATTTGTGACTGTACACTCAGCATCCACGCACTTCTGACCTGATAATGCAGAAGCCTGCTAAACACCTCCCAATCGGATTGATGGTTCACTCTGGAGTACAGGTACTACCGACGGAGGCATGGAACGCGATGCTGCACGGTACCCCCCCCATTGCCGAGATGACCTATCACGGTGGCTTAATCTTGACACTGGACTTAATGACTATGTGACCCCATCTGAGCTATGGGCCAGTTTACTCTTACTTCCTGGGCCCCCACGAGGTATTTCTCTCCCACTGCCGATCTGCCAGAACTGTTCCGCTTCCCAGCCCCCTGTTTCCACACACCCCTCCCCCATTCCCTCTATTCCTCTATTGGGGACTTGTTTCTTCTGTGTTTGACTATGCAACCTTAACTAATGTAACCTTGTTTTTCCCTGACCGCTGAGACCTGAGCAACATGGCTGATGCCCGGTGGAGCTGCTAGACAGCTATAGAGGATATCCGCCCTGGCTCACCACCTCAGCTGTCACCTACCCAGCCGGACATTGGGCACCGTTCTCCCCATCTCGTCTATGCAACCGTAACTAATGTAACCTTGTTTTCCCTGACCGCTGAGACCTGAGCAACATGGCTGATGCCCGGTGGAGCTGCTAGACCGCTATAGAGGAGATCCGCCCTGGCTCACCACCTCAGCCGTCACCTACCCAGCCGGACATTGGGCACTGTTCTCCCCGTCTCCCCGCCGTGTCTCCTTCCTCCCCCTCCCTTCGACGAATTACTGTAACATTGTTTTTTTTGCCTATGTTTTACTATGCTCTGGTAATGGATGTAATTTGTAACTTGTAATGCTACGATTCCTCATGTAAAGGGCTCTGATACCTACGGGTGTAGCCAGCGCTATATAAAACTCTTCAAATAAATAAAAAATAAATAAATGTTTTTGAAGTGAGAGAGAACCCTGATTACTTACAAGGTGCATTTATTGTGAGTTTTGATACATATACGTGTGCGCATACAAATTTTTGGGGACATCAGGATTGTCGACAATATTCTTCTATAGACATATTGTAAGGGGTGGTGCTAAAATGCATTTTGATGCAGTGCTTTCACCAGGGACTAAAAAGAATGAACCATGTATGGTAGTGTTAGGTCTAAAAATGTGATGAGTTGTGGTTTTAGTTCAATAAAGTGTATTAATATATAAGAATACAGCATAAAATGAATAACTATTATTATTATTGATATATTTACAGGATTATATGTGTTACAGAATTAAAATGTTTTTAAGGTACAAAATTGCTAAGTGAGCATGCCTGTGGGCCCTAAGCTTACAGTTGACACATTTAACATTGAACGTGAAGGTTGCTTTCGTCAATGATGACACCTTTCTTGCATGCCAGATTTAATAGGGTTTTTGACCATTCTTAGTCAAGTGTAGAGTTTGGTTGAAGATGGACATATTTTCCGAATATGGGGAGGAGGATTGAAACAATTCATGCATTGTACAAATTCTTTTCCTTATATTCTGTGCTGCTGTGATGGAAATTCTTATATGTTCCTTGCAGTTGAGGACCTATATTGTACGACGTTTTTTGCCCTCCTTTGAATTTGAAATTGAGGAATTAAGAAACAGTGGTGAAACAATGATATTAAGATAAACTATGCACTGATTGGTGTTTTGGGTTTTGCACAGTGGTGACAAATTTTGTTTTAAGGTTTCTTTCTTCATCTCCTCATGCAGTATACTTAGAAAGGTTCGTTACAACGGTTGCATCAAGCAGTTAGAGAAATATTATTTCTATGCACCAATTAATGTCCTGTTTTAAGATGTTGTGTCCTTTAAAAATGATGCAGTTATGAACAGGAGAGAGCCTTCTCACATCACACACCAGTATTGCCATCCCTGATTTGGAAATGATTGTGATGCCCCTGGTAACCTTTTTCACCGTATTATGTCAGGTTGGGGGTTCAAATATCATGCAAATGTGATTTACACTGCTATCAATTGTTCCCGTAATGTATCATAATGAACAACTATTGTTTCCATCCTGGCCACAGGTAATAAAAAGTAGGTGTTCGATGAAGAGTGACGTTTGATTTTCCCTACATCAATGATTATACTAATTTTACTCTGTTATACCACAAACGTAGTACAATGGGCTGTGGATCAGGTGTGCACAAAGGGGAGGTTTTACATCATTGCCCTCCCAGCATGGCCACCAATCTGTCAGACTTCCTGCAAAACAGCAAGACATGGGAATTGAAGTCCCATAGACGTTGTAGCGAGTAGAATGGATTCAAAATGCACTTTCTGGAGCATTTGGACATCAAACATTTGCCTCCTCAAAATGATTAAGTAGTACGCTTTTAGAACAGTATTTAATCAATGTTTGCGAGCCCCATACTCCTTCCGGACCACCAGGAGCGGGCCCTTAGATAGGGTGCCTCACATATGAGACTGTACAGTGGATGTTTGACAACTAGCAATACTGGCAGCGTTCTTCTGTGATGGGGGCCTGACAGTACACCCGCCACCCCCACAGAACGCTGACATGCCCCTGGTTTCGTGGAATAGTGTGAATAAATCAGTTTCTGTAATCGTGGGGCATGTACTCCTGATGCTGGTTCCTAAGAATTCTCCTCAGGACCATATCCATTCCAGGCAATTAAATACCATAACGTAGAACCTTTCCATTTGGAATCTAGTATAACCTTCAATTCGTATTCTTTCTCACCATTGATCCAAATGGGCATTGGTTTTTTATGAATTGGTACATGTGTTATGTTAAAACAATTTGTAAAGTGCTCACCTACCCGGAGGATTCCCGTCGCTAGTTCAATTCACATCAGATCTGAGATGTTAAATAGCCATGTTGTCAGTTCCTTTATGAAGGTGAGTAGACTGGGGAAAGATCTGATTTGGAAAGGCAGTGAGTTCCATGACTTTGCGGTACCCATGAAGCTTCTGCCTCCCCAGTTATTTTTGTTGAATCTAGGACCACTAAGGTTTTAGCTTCAATGGAACGAAGTGTTTTATTTGGTGTGTACTATTTAAGGCTCTGCCTAAGATGGTAAGGGCCAATATCATTGAGGGCTTTAAAGGCTGTACACACAGCTTTAAGTTTAATGCAAAACCTCACCGGGAGTCAGTGTAGTTTCCAAATTTTAGCTGAGACCAACTTAAATTTGGGAATCCAAGTACAGTCTAGTTGCTGCGTTTTGCAACATTTGAAGTTTACTAAGGTGTTGTTGCTGTATATTTAGATAAAGTCCAGTGCAGAAATCCAATTTTGACGTAACCAGTGAGGTCACAACTGTTTTTTGCTCCTCAAATGGAATAAATCAATCTTTTTAATCAACCCTAGAGTAAAAAATTTAGAAACTGTAACTGTGTGTACCTGGTCTCCAAAGGAGAGTTTGTTGTCCATTTGGACACCCAGGTTTTTGGCTTTCTTCACAGGCACTAACAGAGAGCCTAATTCATTTGGCCACCATGAAGGCAACCAGAAGGAGGTTTTATTTCAGAACAGAATGACTACTGTTTTTCCTGAATTCGGTTTCAGGCAATTATTGCTCATCCAGGTACAGATGGCCCACATACAGTTGTAAAAACTGGTGCCTGTATCTGTGTCCTAGGTGGAAAGAGATACCACAATGTGTGTCTCATCAGCATATGAGGTAAGAGAAAAGCCAAATGATCTTATCAAGGAGGCAAGGGAAGATACAAACATAAAAAAAAAAAATAGGGCTAAGTGAGGATCCCTGTGGGGACCCCGCATGGTTGTGAGAAAGGCTCTGAAACAAATGAGTCCAAGGTGAACACTTGCTTCCTATCTGCGAGGAAAGATCACAGCATGGTCAGTGCTGCTCCCCGCACTCCTATCTTGGCTAGACGGTCCACCACAAGGTCATAATGTACCGTATCAAATGCTGCGGAGAAGTCTAACAATACTAATGCCGCATTTCCCCCAGCATCAAGAGCCTCTGATTTTCTTCCGTAGATTTGATCAGAACGGACTTCGTGCTATGTCCACTCTCAAAGCCATATTGCGTAGCATCTAGCAGCTGATTTTCTAAGAAAGTTTGAAAGTTGGATATTCATAGCCTTTTCGACTTACTTGGAAGGTCGAGGAAGCCGTGAAATGGGGCAGAAGTTATTGGGATCCTTCGGATTTAGATTTGTTTTTTTAATTATAGGCAATATCGTACACCTTACTTTCTCTGGGAAAATGACCCGACTTAAACATCATATTAAAAAGATAAGTTAGCTTTCCAGCCATTAGCTCTGGAACCAATTTGACCACTGCTGGGGTGTGGGCAAGGTTCCATTGGAGAACCCGGCTTGGCCACTTGGATTAACCCAAGAACTGAGTTGGTCAAAAGGGAAGCGAACTATGAGAAAGTAGCCTGAACTGAGATATAGGCCTGTTCAGTTTCCAAATGGAGAGGTGGGGGGGTATTCCCGCTCTATTCTCCTTGGATCCATTAAACTCATTAAAGATACCCTCCACTTTATTTAAGAAGAACTTTGCAGTAATATCACATAGCCTAACAGCTGATTGCTGTTGACGGGATTTGTTTCTGGGAAGCCCAGTTATTTTGGAGACTGTTTTGAAAATTTCTTTTGAGGAATTTGTAGCAGCATTAATCTGTTCTGTGTAGTATTTAGATTTTTCTTTAATAAGTGTTTTGCAGTCTGTTAAACACTGTTTGTATTTGATTTTTCCCATGTCACTATAGTCTCTCCTCCAGACTCATTCGTGACACTTGCAAAGTTGTTTCTGCTTTCTAAGTGCGTCGGAGTATCAAGGCACAGTGGGGTGGAGACGTTTAGAATGCACAAGTGTTTCTGGTGATAGCCTAGTAGCGGTGGAACCAATCCAGCTGGTGTGTGAAGAGGTAGTATCTTCTAGATCATCAGGGAAGTTAGGCTGAGAGATAGAAAGCTGATGGGCAAGTTGATCCGATTTTACTTTATTACAGGTGCAGATTTTTTGTTGCCGGGGGGCAATATTCGAGTCAGGTAATCTAGATGGAAGAATCGGTTCAAAATAAAGTGCATGGTGATCAGACCATGTTAACAGAAGCAAGAAGCAAGCCTAGGTATTTGAGTGCAGTATGGTTCGTAAAGATGCCATCTAATGTGTTACCCACTTCATGTGCAGGTCCTTGTACCAGTTGTTGAACGTCAGCACGAGTCATGGTGTCTAAAAGGTGTTCCGTGTCTGGGCCTGTGGCAATTTCAAGGTGAAAATTTAAAATCGCCTAAAATAGTGAAATTAGTAGCAGAGAGTCCATCTTGCAGCAAAGGGCCTGTTAGCTGTGAAGGAGTGACCAATAAAGTGGTCAATGAATATAAAGACTACCTGGTGAATGCAAAAGTGAACAAACTTCAGTAAGATCTGAAGAAATTTTCCAAAGAGAAGGTTTACCCTTCTGTGAGCGATGAATATGCTAAGCGCAAAGAAAATCAAAATGCACAGAGAAATGCCCCTAATAGACAGAACACAGATACATCGAGCTCAGGGAGTGAGAGCAGCGACTATGACTATAGACCCAGATACAGAGGGAGAGGTCGTGCAAGGGGATACACACGCCCATATCAACAAGGGCACCAAGGAGGGTATGAGTGGCCACCTATATACCCCCCGATGGAACAGCTACACTATTATCCTAACCAATACCCCCCTTTTTTAGGGAGAGGCAGGATGAGCGGGAGAGGGAAGCAGAGAGGTCAGAAGGTACAGTGGGATGATATCAACCCAGTGACACGCAGCATGTCACGAGATGGAGACCCAGGCAGCAGCAGGGATTGAGTCTCATCATGAATTTGAGTAACGTTGAACTCACCATGGCACAAGAAAAGGTTTTGGCAAAAGGCTTAGGTTTTGTCCCTACCAACCTGGTAGACACATTCAAACTGAAATGCGAATTGGCCGGGTTTTTTCGGAATATACACCTCGGGGTGTTTTTTGAAGGGAAAGAAGGAACCACAGAAGAAGACGGAGATACAGGACTTAGGAATAAGTCTACCTTTGTTCCTACACTTGGGCAATTACCCCCGGAGGTGGGTGTTTTTGAACAAGCGGTTCTACGTGAAATAGAACTATTGGAAGCAACAAACAGAGACAGCATTTTTTTCAATCTGGCCACAGCAGAAAGGAAAGCCTTGGAAGAATTGAGAGAGGATTCGACAATAGTAATAAAATCTGCAGATAAGGGCGGGGCTATTGTCACCCAGGAAACAGAGACATACAAGAATGAATGTTTACGCCTCCTAAGTGATAGGAGAAACTACACGATCCTCGAAAGAGATCCTACTGAAGATCTAAAATTGGAAATAAGCATTCACATAGAAGAGGCCATCTCACATGGTTGGATTAGCCAGAAGGAAGCCTTGTTTTTGTATAATCAACACCCAACGGTACCGTATTTTTATACTTTACCGAAAGTCCATAAACCAACACGTCCTCCACCAAGGCGCCCCATTGTTTCAGGTACGAATTCAGTACTGGAACCACTGTCTAAATTTTGTGATGTCTACCTTTGTCCCATAGTGCAGAAGATGCCGGCGTACTTGAAAGATACACGAGAGGTACTCAACCTCATAAAGGAGCTGGAATTTGATCCCACGAATGAACTGCTAATTGGACTCGACATAGTCATTGCATACCAATATTCCCCAGAGAGAAACCTTGCGGGTGATTGAGAGCATATTGTTCACAGAAGAGTGGCATTACCAAACTCCGAGAGCCTTTATTCTGTGTTTGATGGAAATAGCCCTCACAAAAAACTTCTTTCAATATGAAGACACGTTCTATTTGCAAGTCCATGGAACTTCCATGGCTAGTTCTTTTGCGCCTAGTTTGGCCTGTCTTTGTCTCACACTTTGAAGGAGAAAACATCTACTCACAGAACAAACCTTTCTTCGATCAGATAAGGGTGTGGAGAAGATATATAGACGATGTGTTGATAATTTGGAGAGGAAACAAAGCAACAGCAGAAGAATTTCTGACCTGGCTAAATGCAAGAAACCCCTTTCTGTTTTTTACTGGAACAATGACCAATGATTCACTGGCATTTTTGGATCTGAACATCAAGGCCGAACAAGGAGGTCTTGTAAGTAGTGTGTTCCACAAACCAACAGATAGGAACAACCTACTGTCCTTTAAGAGCTTCCACCCTCATTCCCTAAGGGAGAACCTCCTCTATGGACAGTTCCTGCGTCTCTGCAGGAACTGTTCAGAACTTACTGAATTCAGCAGAGAAGCTGAGTTCTTGAGCATGAAACTCTGTGAGAGAGATTACCCTGAAAGTGTGATCAAGAGGGCGCAAAAACGTGCCAAAAATAACAGAGAGGCTCTACTTGAGACACACCAAAGAGAACAGGTAGATAGAAGTATGTGTCACAACATTCAATACAACATCAAATCAAATGAAGATCATACAAAAAAATTGGCGCATATTGAATTCTAATGGTCTAAGTCAGCCACTCCCTTTGTTCTCTTTTAAAAAGAGTGGAAGTATTAATGACATGGTGGTCCACACTAGACCTAGGACCCTGAAACCGACGGAGACAGGGAGAGAGCATCTCTGGAATCTACCTCCCGTAATGGGCCATTATGCATGCGGGTATTGTAAAGCTTGCCCACTTGCACTGAATGGGAAAAGCGTAGACATCGGCCTACAAAGTCCATGGGAATTGAGAAAACATACAACTTGTAATTTGGAAAACGTGATTTATCTGTTGAAGTGCCGTGCAACCTACAATATGTGGGCATGACCACCCGCCGAGTGAAAGTCTGTATATTAGAACACATGAGTAATATACATTGTGGCAGAACAAACACGAAACTCACCACTCACTACAAAGAAATGGGACACACCGAAAAATATTTGGTATGGACAGTCATTAACAGACCATATATCCCCCCAACAATTACTGACACTACTAACTTCCTCTTTGTAAGAGAACAGAGATGGGTAAATAGATTGAACAGCAGTAGTCAAGGTTTGAACGACGTGATCCCGTGGTACCAACTACATGGCATAATAATTAACTGACAGTAAAAATAGAGAAGGTTATATCCGAGCCCTCAGGGTCTATACCAATGATGTTCTTTCCCCCGTTTATGAATCTTTGGAAGAATCGAAGCCTCTAGGGTGGCATCTCTGAGTGCGATTGCCCTAAGATTGAGAAATTTAGAGCACCAGTAAATGAGAATTGAGAGTTTAAATCCACCACTATAAGAATATGTATTGAGAATATTCCCCATATTATAAGTGCCTGACATGAGCGTTACGAGCTAGTTGACACGATGGGTTAAATAAAATACAAGAACTCCCTTGACCTGAACACATGCGTATAAAGATATAGAGAGAGGGGCTCCGGATTTATTGAATTCTTTTCCTTTGTTATCCCTTGATCATCCTTTGTTTTCCGTCTTAACTCAGAGAGTTTCACGAACACGGACATTTCAAGATGGCCGCTAGAGACAGGTTACAGGACTTGCACTTACTAGCAGTCTAGCTGTCTCCGGATTGATTTACCGGATACAGCTCTAACCACGTGACGCCGGAGGAAACGGTAATAAGCAGCTGAAGGGAGACTACGGCATCGTCGGAGGACCCAAGTGGGGCTGTGAGGACAAACACCGGTCTTTGATGAGGTAAGTGAAGCAACGAGAGAGAGAGGGTACTGCGGGTGGACAATATTCCTCCAGTGACCCACTTTTTCATAAGATTGAAAGCGACTCAGTGTCTCTCTGGGCATTAAACATTAGAAATAGTAGCATGAATGAAGGGTGCACCGGGGTGTGAGAACCTGAAATGTAAAACTTACCGGGCAGGGAAAACTTTGCCGCTAAGTGATATAATGAGACTATCGCCATAGCATAAAGGATCCACATGCAGTGACCCACTTTTTCATAAGATTGAAAGCGACTCACAATGTCTCTTTGGGCATTAAACATGAGAAATCGTAGCACGAATGAAGGGTGCATCGGGGTGTGAGAACCTGAAATGTTGAACTTACCAGGCAGGAAAACTTTGCCGCTAAGTGATATGAGACTATTGCTATAGCATTAAAGGATCCTCATGCACCGGCTTGTATCCATGGTACTCCGTGAGTGCAATGGAGTCCGATACTAAGGCAGGTGACCTAATCACAATATTTACTGCATTTTAAAACCTACCTTCTCTTGTGTGTTTTACCACATAGAGTTTGACAATATGACAGCGTTCCCACGACGTTCCCGGGTCTAGAAAAGTATTCGTAAACTCAGGTAAGACACACTTCTAACCAACTTGAGGGTTGGGGTATCCCTCGTTTCTGTGCCTCATCTAATGGTTGCAGAAAGGGGAGAGTCCCTCCTCTGTTCTTAAGAGCTTGACAATTGATGTGCCCATACACTCACACGGGTGCCTGTGTAATTTTAACCGCATGAGCACGATTTTAATTATGGTGGATCAACCAAAATAGTCGAGAAACAAAGTACAACATAGAGATGTACTAGCGAGGATTATTTGATAATGGTGGAAAGAGAGTTTTCTGAGGGGGAGTGAAACATAATTTGTATGTGTTGTTTCCCTTACAGTAAATGTACATCCCACTGGAAAAGTAGAAGGTGTATCAGAATTTTTTTTTTACTGATAAAAATTTCGCTTGAAACAAAGACCACATTGTGGGCCAAGATCACTAGCACCAAGGGATCCACACCCTGAAGAAGGCCTCGTTGACCCAAGGGGGCTAAATAGGAAGGCCGAAACATGTTGGAAATTGCAGCGGGGATCTAGGGGCAGTTATCCCTCCTGTATATCCCCAAATCACTTTAATTTTTAATCCTGCCAAGGGGAACCAAGAATAAAGGTAATGGCAAGGTATCTCCTTAGACAGTTTTAACTTATCTTTTTTTTCTGCACTTGGGATTCCTTCTCAAGGGGATATTTTTTCCTTTCACTAAATTCTTTTTTTCTACCTTCTATCTATCGCCTTCACCACTGTATATATACAAAAACACAGCGCTCCGTCCAGTGTGTTGGTCTGCACCTGGACGTTTGCATCAGTCCTATGATGAAGCATGCCACTGAATAGTGGGTGAGGGCAGTATTAAGAAATTTTTCTATTTTCCTTCTCGCTTAGTAATGACTATTAGATAGCACAGGGAACAGGAACCTTATAACGTAACTCAGGTTTTCATCCCTGGCCCTGTTTTTTACGGTCCTTCTCTCTTTTGTGAGTTCAAGCTGTGAAGGAGTGTCTTGGGCTTGGAGGGCAATAAAGTAAGATGCCTTTAAAAGGCATTCTAAAATAATTCTAACTGAAAGGAAGGAGCTTCACAAGCCTCCGAAGGAACAACATTAAAAGAGGCTATAAATGTGTCATGGTAGATGATTGCTAGGCCTCCTCACCTCTTTAGGGGCCTGTCTAATGTGTATCATGCAAAGCCGGGAGGGACAGCCTCAACCAAGTCTGGACCCGACACGTGGTCAGTCCAGGATTCAGTATTTAATGCTAGGTCTAACTACTGATTATCTAGAAATCCAGCACACTCCACTCTGTTTTACCAGAGATCTGGTTTTGGGAGAGCACATTTTAGCGGTCTAATAATTCTTTTGATATCATTTGTGCTCACAGGCCGATATTTACTAGGTGCACACCAAAGCAACTTGGGCTTTGTTTAAATCCTCCTCCTCCTTCATACATGGTGGGCGTGGCCAATAAGTACTTCCTAGAGCGATGCAAAACAGGTGGGAAAATCAGGATGGTGCTCAAACTGGGATCCAGCAACCCCCAACTACCTCACAGGCTCCCCTGCGAAGAAGCTATACTAGTCAAGTTAAAACAATAGGGTGAAACTAAAACCATAAAAGTATTAAA
>CAWUFW010002131.1:1325000-1330000 GCA_963921515.1 Calotriton arnoldi | reverse complement strand
GGATGAGGATGATGATCAGGAGGAGGGGCGGATCAGGAGGAGGATGAGGAGGAAGATGAGGATTAGGAGGATGATCAGGAGGATGAGGATGAGGAGGATGAAGAGGAAGAAGAGGAGGATAAGGATCAGGAGGAGGATGAGGATCAGGAGGAGGAGAATGAGGAGGAAGAAGAGGAGGAGGGGCGGAGGAGGAGGAGGAGGATCAGGAGGAGGATGAGGAGGAAGATGAGGATTAGGAGGAGGATCAGGAGGATGAGGATGAGGAGGATGAAGAGGAAGAAGAGGAGGAGGATAAGGATCAGGAGGATGAGGATCAGAAGGAGGAGAATGAGGAGGAAGAAGAGGAGGAGTAGGATGAGGAGGATGAGAATCAGGAGGAGGATGAGAATCATGAGGAGGAGCAGGAGGAGGATGAGGAGGAGGATGAGGATCAGAAGGAGGAGGATGAGGATCAGGAGGAGGATGAAGAGGAGGAGGATCAGTAGGAGGATCAGGAGGAGGAGGAAGAGGATGAGCAGGGGGAGGATGAGGAGCAGGGGGGATGAGGATCAGGAGGAAGAGGAGTAGGAGGATGAAGAGGAGGATAAGGATGAGGATCAGAAGGATCAGGAGGAGAAGGATCAGGAGGAGGATGAGGAGGAGAATCTGGAGGAGGAGGAGGAGGATGAGGAGGAGGAGGAGGAGCAGCAGGAGGAGGAGCAGCAGGAGGAGGAGGATCAGGAGGAGGAGGATAAGGATCATGAGGATGAGGATCAGGAGGAGGATGAGGATCATGAGGATGAGGATCAGGAGGAGGAGGAGGATGAGGAGCAGGGGGAGGATGAGGAGCAGGGGGGATGGGGATCAGGAGGAAGAGGAGTAGGAGGATGAAGAGGTGGATAAGGATGAGGATCAGAAGGATGAGGAGGAGAAGGATCAGGAGGAGGATGAGGATCTGGAGGAGGATGAGGATGAGGATGAGGATGAGGAGGAGGAGGAGGAGGAGGAGCAGCAGCAGGAGGAGGAGGATGAGGATCAGGAGGAGGATGAAGATCAGGAGGAGGAGGAGGATCAGGAGGAGGAGGTGGATGAGGAGGAGGATCAGGAGGCAGATGAGGATGAAGAGGAGGATGAGGATGAAGATGAGGATCAGGAGGAGGATGAGGATGAGCAGGAGGAGGAGGAGGATGAGGATGAGGATCAGGAGGAGGATGAGGATGAGCAGCAGGAGGAGGAGGAGGAGGATCAGGAGGAGGAGGAGGAGGATCAGGAGGAGGAGGAGGAGGATGATGAGGAGGATGAGGAGGAGGATGAGGAGGAGTAGGATCAGGAGGATAAGGATGATCAGGAGGGGGATCAGGATGAGGATGATCAGGGGAGGACCAGGAGGAGGAGGAGGCGGGGATCTGGAGGATCAGGAGGAGGATCTGGAGGATCAGGAGGAGGAGGAGGATCATGAGGAGGATCAGGGGGAGGAGGAGGATGTGCAGGATCAGGAGGAGGAGGAGGATCAGGAGGATGAGGAGGAGGAGGAGGAGGATGATCAGGAGGGGTATCAGGATGAGGATCACGATGAGGATCAGGAGGATCAGGATGGGGATCAGGAGGATCAGGAGGAGGATCATCAAGAGGATCAGGAGGAGGATGAGGAGGAGGGGGCTCTGGAGGATCAGGAGGAGGAGGAGGATCAGGAGGAGGAGGATCAAGAGGAGGAGGAGAGGATCAGGAGGAGGATGTGCAGGAGGAGGAGGAGGATCAGGAGGAGGATCAGGAGGAGGAGGAGGAGGAAGAAAAGGAGGAGGAGGATGAGGAAAAGGAGGAGGAGGAGGATGAGGAAAAGGAGGATGAGGAGGATGAGGATCAGGAGGATGAGGATGAGGATCAGGAGGAGGGGGCGGAGGAGGAGGATCAGGAGGAGGATGAGGAGGAAGATGAGGATTAGGAGGATGATCAGGAGGATGAGGATGAGGAGGATGAAGAGGAAGAAGAGGAGGAGGATAAGGATCAGGAGGAGGAGAATGAGGAGGAAGAAGAGGAGGAGGGGGCGGAGGAGGAGGAGGAGGATCAGGAGGAGGATGAGGAGGAAGATGAGGATTAGGAGGAGGATCAGGAGGATGAGGATGAAGAGGAAGAAGAGGAGGAGGATAAGGATCAGGAGGAGGAGAATGAAGAGGAAGAAGAGGAGGAGTAGGATGAGGAGGATGAGGATCAGGAGGAGGATGAGAATCATGAGGAGGAGCAGGAGGAGGAGGAGGATGAGGATCAGAAGGAGGAGGATGAGGATCAGGAGAAGGAGGGTGAAGAGGAGGAGGATCAGTAGGAGGATCAGGAGGAGGAGGAGGAGGATGAGCAGGGGGGATGAGGATCAGGAGGAAGAGGAGTAGGAGGATGAAGAGGAGGATAAGGATGAGGATCAGAAGGATCAGGAGGAGAAGGATCAGGAGGAGGATCTGGAGGAGGAGGAGGAGCAGCAGGAGGAGGAGCAGCAGGAGGAGGAGGAGGAGGATCAGGAGGAGGAGGATAAGGATCATGAGGATGAGGATCAGGAGGAGGATGAGGATCATGAGGATCAGGAGGAGGAGGAGGATGAGGAGCAGGGGGAGGATGAGGAGCAGGGGGATGGGGATCAGGAGGAAGAGGAGTAGGAGGATGAAGAGGAGGATAAGGATGAGGATCAGAAGGATCAGGAGGAGAAGGATCAGGAGGAGGATGAGGAGGAGGAGGATCTGGAGGATGAGGAGGAGGAGGATGAGGATCAGGAGGAGGATGAGGATCAGGAGGAGGAGGAGGAGGAGGAGGATGAGGATCATGAGGATGAGGATCATGAGGATGAGGATCAGGAGGAGGATGATGAGGAGGAGGAGGATGAGGATCAGGACAAGGAGGAGGAGGATCAGGAGGAGGATGATGAGGATGAGGATGATGAGGATGAGGATGATGAGGATGAGGATGATAAGGAGGATGAGGATCAGGAGGATGAGGATCAGGAGGATGAGGAGGATGAGGAAAATGAGGATGATGAGGAGGATCAGGAGGAGGAGGTGGATGAGGAGGAGGATCAGGAGGCAGATGAGGATGAAGAGGAGGATGAGGATGAAGATCAGGATGAGGATCAGGAGGATGAGGATGAGGATCAGGAGGAGGATGAGGATGAGCAGCAGGAGGAGGAGGAGGATGAGGATCAGGAGGAGGATGAGGATGAGCAGCAGGAGGAGGAGGAGGATGATGATGAGGATAGGGATGAGGATCAGGAGGAGGAGGAGGATCAGGAGGAGGAGGAGGATGATGAGGAGGATGAGGAGGAGGATGAGGAGGAGTAGGATCAGGAGGATAAGGATGATCAGGAGGGGGATCAGGATGAGGATGATCAGGGGAGGACCAGGAGGAGGAGGAGGAGGGGGATCTGGAGGATCAGGAGGAGGATCTGGAGGATCAGGAGGAGGAGGAGGATCATGAGGAGGAGGAGGATCAGGGGGAGGAGGAGGATGTGCAGGATCAGGAGGAGGAGGAGGAGGAGGATCAGGAGGATGAGGAGGAGGAGGATGAGGATGATCAGGAGGGGTATCAGGATGAGGATCAGGAGGATCAGGATGGGGATCAGGAGGATCAGGAGGAGGAGGAGGATCATCAAGAGGATCAGGAGGAGGATGAGGAGGAGGGGGCTCTGGAGGATCAGGAGGAGGATCAGGAGGATCAGGAGGAGGAGGAGGAGGATCAGGAGGAGGAGGAGGATCAAGAGGATCAGGAGGAGGAGAGGATCAGGAGGAGGATGTGCAGGAGGAGGATCAGGAGGAGGATCAGGAGGAGGAGGAGGAGGAAGAAGAGGAGGAGGATGAGGAAAAGGAGGAGGAGGAGGATGAGGAAAAGGAGGAGGAGGATGATGAGGAGGATGAGGATCAGGAGGATGAGGATGATGATCAGGAGGAGGGGGCGGATCAGGAGGAGGATGAGGAGGAAGATGAGGATTAGGAGGATGATCAGGAGGATGAGGAGGATGAAGAGGAAGAAGAGGAGGAGGATAAGGATCAGGAGGAGGATGAGGATCAGGAGGAGGAGAATGAGGAGGAAGAAGAGGAGGAGGGGGCGGAGGAGGAGGATCAGGAGGAGGATGAGGAGGAAGATGAGGATTAAGAGGAGGATCAGGAGGATGAGGATGAGGAGGATGAAGAGGAAGAAGAGGGGGAGGATAAGGATCAGGAGGATGAGGATCAGGAGGAGGAGAATGAGGAGGAAGAAGAGGAGGAGTAGGATGAGGAGGATGAGAATCATGAGGAGGATGAGAATCATGAGGAGGAGCAGGAGGAGGATGAGGATCAGAAGGAGGAGGATGAGGATCAGGAGAAGGAGGATGAAGAGGAGGAGGATCAGTAGGAGGATCAGGAGGAGGAGGATGAGCAGGGGGAGGATGAGGAGCAGGGGGGATGAGGATCAGGAGGAAGAGGAGTAGGAGGATGAAGAGGAGGATAAGGATGAGGATCAGAAGGATCAGGAGGAGAAGGATCAGGAGGAGGATGAGGAGGAGGATCTGGAGGAGGAGGAGGAGGAGGAGCAGCAGGAGGAGGAGCAGCAGGAGGAGGAGGAGGAGGATCAGGAGGAGGAGGATAAGGATCATGAGGATGAGGATCAGGAGGAGGATGAGGATCATGAGGATGAGGATCAGGAGGAGGAGGAGGATGAGGAGCAGGAGGAGGATGAGGAGCAGGGGGGATGGGGATCAGGAGGAAGAGGAGTAGGAGGATGAAGAGGAGGATAAGGATGAGGATCAGAAGGATGAGGAGGAGAAGGATCAGGAGGAGGATGAGGATCTGGAGGAGGAGGAGGATGAGGATGAGGATGAGGAGGAGGAGCAGCAGGAGGAGGAGGATGAGGATCAGGAGGAGGATGAAGATCAGGAGGAGGAGGAGGATCAGGAGGAGGAGGTGGATGAGGAGGAGGATCAGGAGGCAGATGAGGATGAAGAGGAGGATGAGGATGAAGATGAGGATGAGGATCAGGAGGAGGATGAGGATGAGCAGCAGGAG